>CAWUFW010025872.1:0-39376 GCA_963921515.1 Calotriton arnoldi | reverse complement strand
ACATCTAGCTTTGTCATCACAGTGGGATTATCATGCAGGCCAGTGTCACCACAATGTGGGGTCCCTGGGGGTAGTGCTGTGGTGGGTCTGTCTCTTGCTGTGTTATTTGCTGTTCCTACAAGCTTGTGTGACATGTGTAATTTGGGCTCACTCTCATCTAACAATGCCTGATTGCCCACATAGGGGAATCCGATCCATGAGTTACTTTTGTGTGGCACTGTAGGAAGGTGGAATCTGACTATATGGTTGCCCCCACTTTTTTTATGGTGTTTTGCTGGTTTATGACTTAGTTGGACTGGGACCCTGCTATTCAGGGCCCCAGTCTATCTGCTCTCTCTCTAAATGACATGGAGTGCACTCTAGGTGCACTAGTGATTGGATACTGTGGTGCCTTATGAGTCCCTAGTATATGGTACCTTAGGTGCCAAGGGCATAGGTACTTCACAGGCCTACCAGGGGCTGCAGCATGTATTATGCCACCCCTGGGAAGCAGACTAAATCTGACACCACAGGCCTGCTACTGCAGCCTGGGTGAGGTGGTGCTAGCACCCCTCACTGAGATATAGGTTTCCTATATCTCTCCTGCACACACATATAAACCTATCAGTCACCCCTATGGCAGGCCCTATCAATCCTGAGGGCAGGGTGCTTGGCTTCTATGTGAGGGGGTGCCTCTGCATGAGCAGGGCCCCTCTGCAGTTCTCAGAGTCCATTCTCTGGTGCTGTTTGTGGATGCGGTTAACCCATATACTCTTAAGTGCATTATATCCTCGCGGTAGAATGCTAACTTTGGAATGGCTGCATCAAAACATGTCGTGTTTGGTGTCAAACATCTTGGAATACTACCCCCCGCCAATCTTGGCGGCGGGGGTAGCATTCCACCCTTCTAGAGGGATAAGACATGTACCTGCTGTGGAAACGCGGTAGAATCCTAAAGAGCCCTGGCATCACAAAATGGATGCCACCAGTCACAGACACTGGGCTGCCCTCCTGCTGATGACCGAAACTCGCAGTGGAGGAAGCCCAACAATAGGCATCCTGTCACAGGGAGGTGTAACCACCTTCCAGACAGGGTTTAGTGTATTGGGGCTGGGTGGGTGCACTCTTAGAGTGCTTTGAAGTCCTGCACTGGGGGAGCAGAAGGCTCCTCTGTGCATATGCCAGTTCAAACCAGCTCAGGGGCTACCTGCCCCTGCTCTGGCGCGAAACTGGACAAAGGGAAGTGGGTGTAGCCACCCCCTCCCTTGACCCTCCCATAGGTGGGGTCATAGAGCTAGTCCATCCCCTCTTTTAGTATAAGGGGGGAACCTTGCCATTGCAAAGCAGATAACCCCTGGACGACGCTCTACAGAAGAATCCTGGCCCTTCGACATTCCACTACCTTTGGAAGACAGAAGAATCTCCCTTGGAGTCAAGGAGTGACTCCCCTGCTTGGCAGGCACCAAAACGACAACGACGGTCGCAAACTACGCCGCTCCCGCCGGAGTCCGAAGTCCCTGCAGCCCAAGAAGTGGATTTCCTGACCTCTCCCAGGCCATCGTGAGTCCCCAGCGAAGCTGAGGCAAGTGGACCCCACGAGTAACGAGGAACCGCGACCCCTGGGTACCGTGCACTATTGTCGAGTGCAACCCCTTCACAACGTTCTACGAACTTGTGCTTTGGACCACGTGTGGTCCCGACCTCCAGCAGGAATCCCTCCGAAGATCAGAGGCCTACACCGTCCCGAGTGACCGTGGGCCCCTGTTGAGTGATTCCGCCTGAGGTGTCTTCGCGATCCCTGCCCGCCGGCTTGTGGGTCCCCAGAAGACTTCTTAAAGAAACCAAAGGGCTCCCCTGGTTGCTCCAGGCCTGCCCTGACTTACCCTCGCTGGGTGAGTCCCTCAGTCCTTGCTGGTCTGCGCCATCGACTTTTCTTTATCTCCCCGAGACTTGCTGCTGCCAAGGCTTGTTGGCTCCTATCGAGTTGCCGACACCGCAGTCAGCTGCAGACGTCGAGGAACACACCGAATCCAGCTCCTGGTCGTCGTCGACACCTCCTGGACCACGTGGCTGAAGAGTCAAGGCACCCGCAACCGACCTGAAGCGACCGACGACGGTGGGCATCCATCTTCCTTGCCCCGGGTCACTGCCAAGTGACTTTGAACACTGTCCCCTCTGCTTTCAGGTCATCCTTCTTCAGAATCCAGGCTTGGATTCCACCGGACACTTCTTCAGCTCCCGCCAGCAGCAAGTCTTCTTTGTTCGCCATTGAAAACGACGCCGCGACCCGACACCAAAGGACACCTGTGCACCCGGCTTCCCTGGGTGAGGTAACTCCAGCACTACGGTGCTCCTGTGGGTGTGGGCCCTAGAACTACTTACCCTGTAAGTGACTTGCTTGTAGGTTCTCCCGAAGTATCCTAAAACTCTTTATTTCCAACCGCGACTTGCCCCATTGAAGTTAACGGCGATTCGCGCCTGTGTATCCACACTGCACGCGTCCCCCGTGGGTCCTTTCCTTACCTGCCTTGGGTGGTTTTGTGAGGCCCCAGCACTTCTGAAGGCCCTAGGCCTTGTCTCCTTGCAAGTCGTTGTTTCTAAGGGCCATATGTATCAAGCCCATTTCCCGTTCGCAAACGGGCCGATTCTCAGAATCGGCCCGTTTGCGACTGGAACAGTCTTTTGGGATGTATCATCCCAAAAGGCATTCGCAAATAGAGAATCGCAAAATTGCGATTCTCTATTTTGCAAATGCATTTAAGGAATCGCAAACTGCGATTCCTTAAATGAAATGTATGAAGCACCTAAGTTGTGCGATTATGGCTTAAGGAATCGCAAATTACCACCAACTACAGGTTGGTGGTAACTTGCGATTTCTTTGAGAAATGCATTTTTTTGCATTTTTCAAAGTGGCATGTGGCGCACATACATGCCCTTAGGGCATGTATGTGCGCCACATGTGCACCCATGCTCATTTCAGGGGTGCAACAGGGTGTCCTTTGGACACCCTTGCAACCTTGAAATTGCATTCTCAATTTGCGATTCTCTAATTGCTAATCGCAAATTGAGAATGTCCTCCCATTCATTCCTATGGGCCTCTAGGCCCATAGGAATGAATGGGGAGGGTTTCCTTAACTGCGATTCGCAATTTGCGAATCGCAATTAAGAATATGTAGGATTCGCAAATTTTCTTGCGAATCCTACATACATCTCGTTTGCGATTCTCAAATAGCGATTCTCAAAAATTCGCTATTTGAGAATCGCAAACACAAACTTTGATACATATGGCCCCAAGTCTCTTACTTAGTATATGGTCTGGTACGCCCCTAGGGCCCCAGCCATATTTTGTGCTTAACTTATTGTGAAACGTTGATTTGTGCATATGTTTGTCTTCTAATCTCATAAAGAGATTAGTAGAGAGTTATTTAGAAATAAATACATATATATTTGATATATATACCTGTGTGGTGTCTTTTCATTTGGTGATTCAAGAGATTATATGGTAAAACAAGCTGCTTTACATTCCTCCGAGACTTAGCCTGAAGGCTGCTCTCCACAGCTACCACTAGGATAGCTTTCTTTAAAAGGTTGTCTTAAACCTATCTACCATAAGAGTCGATTTGCCCTGGTGCAAGGTGTCCACTTTAATTAGTGAACAGCATATACCAGGCCAACTTCTCACATTGGTGGCAGCGTGTGGGATTCCAGCTTGCCATTGTTTTACCAGAAAATCTCTATTTGAATTACTAACTGAAAACCATTATAGGTACTCAAGGTACATATAAAGTCAAGCTTAGTATCAATAAGTTCTACTGAACTTAGAGCTGTGTGCCAAGGGATAGCACACCCTTTCCACAGCTCAAGCTAGGATCAGTAGGCCACAAACTAGTGTAGGTAGTACAACACTGCACAACACTAGAATGTCCTTAAAGGGTGGACCCAGTGGATCCACTCAGCCTCAGTATAAGGACATGGCTTTCTCTGACTTGAGAGCCATGTGTGTTGACAGACACCTGAGACTAGGACAGAGTCCCTCAACACTCCACCTGATAGATCTGCTGACAGCAGATGACCTTAGATTGGCTCTAGGAGCTAAAGGGTTTGAATCAGTGGGTGGGTCAGTCATAGTATCTGGGTCAGATGATGAAAATCAGAATGACCAAGACTCTGTGATTGAAGGGCCAGGCTCAAAGGGGCCTGAAAAGGACAGAGGAATTCTCCCTAAGAGAACTGACAGAGAGGAGGAGAGGCACAGATCCCCTTCCAGGGAATCTGACCACTCTTATCACTCTGGCAGAGAATTTGTCCAGCAGAGGAGCTCATACTTTTCCTTAAGAGAGACCTCCTCTGAGAGAAGGTGCAAACTGCTCCAGTATGAGGAAGCCAAAGTGGCCCTCAGAACCAAGCAGTTGGCACTGGATAGGAAGCCCTGGAGATCCAGAGAGCTTCTAGAAAAGAGGGTTTGAACCCCTGGTGGCAGCAACAGTGTCCCTAGAGGCAGAGAATATATTCCTGACCATAGGAACCTGAGCAAGGTTGTTCCTCCCTACCAGAGTGGGGATGATATCCACAAGTGGATAACTGCTATGGAGAGGGCCTGTAGAGTACAGCAGGTCCCCCAAAAGCAGTGGGCAGCAATCTTGTGGCTCTCCTTTTCAGATAAAGGAAGAGACAAGCTCCTCACTGTTAGAGAGGAGGATGCTGATGATTATGAGGTCCTGAAGAGTGCACTGATAGATGGGTTTGGCTTAACCACTGAGCAGTACAGGTTGAAGTTCAGAGATACCCAGAAGGCACAGACTCAGGACTGGACAGACTTTGTAGATTGTGCATCCAAGGCTCTGGAGGGTTGGCTGGTTGGCAGTAGGGTTACTGATTTCAAAGGATTTTATAATCTAATGATGAGAGAACAGATCCTTAATAATTGTCAAAACCAGCTTTTACACCAGTACCTGGTGGACTCTGATCTGACCTCTCCCCAAGAATTGGGAAAGAAGGCAGACAAATGGGTCAGAACCAGAGTAAGGCCTAAGAATCAGGGTGGTGACCACAAGAAAGATTCTACCAAGTCCCAAGAGAAAGGTGGGGATAAATCCAAGGATAAGTCCACTACAGGGCCCCAAAATTCCTCTTCTGGGGGTGGGTCCCAAACTCCTTCCTCTCCTGAAAAGAAACCCTATTGCCATGTCTGTAAAAAGCCTGGGCACTGGAAATCTGATCCCAGTTGTCCCAGGAATGGCAATAAAGAAAATGTTCCTCCAACAACTACTACCACCCCTCCTGGTACTACCAGTAGTAATCCTCCAGTTGGGAGTAGTGCACCCAAAAAGTTAGGTGCTTTTGCAAGAGGAACAGAGGTGGGCCCTAGTTTAGACAGGACCCCCTCAACAGACTCCTCAGATTCTGATGGTGGTATAGGATTTGCCACCTTTACCGTGGGTCCCACAGCATTGGGCAGGTACAGACTGGAGCCAATAATTAATGGTCAGAAAGCTGTGGCATTTAGGGACACAGGGGCTAGTGTCACCATGGTGGCAGGGAAACTAGTCCCCCCTCACCAGCTTTTACCTGAGTTTAAATACCAGGTGACCAACATTGATGGTGTCAGAACAGATCACCCCATGGCCATAGTCAATCTCAGCTGGGAGGGGGTCACAGGCCCAAAAAGAGTGGCAGTGTCCCCAACCTTACCTGTAGATTGCCTGATGGGCAATGATCTGGAAATTTCAGCCTGGGCTGAAATTGAACACCAAACCCATCTGAAGATGTTGGGTGTCCCTGTAAAAGTTAGTGGGGCTGTGATGGCCACAGCCCCAGCCCAAGATTTTGGAGAGATGGAGCCTGGAAGAATGGCCCACTCTCCCCCAGAAGAGAGCACAAGGGTTGAAGAAAAGTCTTCTTCCCTCCAGACAGTAGGTAAGGGTCAGCCTCCTCAGGGAACTGACCCTACCCCTAGTGAAGGAACTGCCACAGAGGTAGTCAGGCCTGGCCTGGCCACCCCCTGATGGCAGAGGACCCTTACAAGGTGGTACCCAGTCTGGAGCAGGTAACCTGCCCCTCTCTACCCTGCCTCAGTCAGCCCAGGGCTGCAGAGGTCAGGGAGGTCAGTGGACCCCCAGGGCCCCCTGTCCAGAGGAACCCCCATCAGCAGATTAGGGGCACCCAGGCTAGTAGCCCTAGCCAGGTAGAAATTCCTCAACCCACTGAGGGATCCCCCATACCTTTATGTAGGGACCTCCCCCAGAAGGACTCTGTTAGGCAAGGGCAAACCTGGGACCAAAAGGTTCCAAACATGCCATGTCCCTCCAGTGTTCCACCCAAAGGGACCCAACCCCCGGCTGTAGGCAGTCAAAGGTTGACCCTTAGAGCAGAGTACCACTCAGTCATGGAAAGACAGGCATACATGGTGACCAGTGAGCTGAGAAAGCTGAGGCCAACATTCCTAGGGCCACACTTCCCTACTCAGACACCTCACCAGCCTGGTACTTTACCAAAGCACACCACAGGTAGTGATTCCCCATGGTGGAGACCCTCTCATACCCTTAGGGTGAGGGATTGCTTAGTGGACCATAAGATAGGGGGCAACCATGCTAGTGCAGGTGCTTCCTTATATGGCCACTTAGTCAATAAAGGCTCAACTGGCCAAGGTTAGCCTTATCTCCTTTCGTTTGGGGGGGTTATGTAGGAAGGTGGAATCTGACTATATGGTTGCCCCCACTTTTTTTATGGTGTTTTGCTGGTTTATGACTTAGTTGGACTGGGACCCTGCTATTCAGGGCCCCAGTCTATCTGCTCTCTCTAAATGACATGGAGTGCACTCTAGGTGCACTAGTGATTGGATACTGTGGTGCCTTATGAGTCCCTAGTATATGGTACCTTAGGTGCCAAGGGCATAGGTACTTCACAGGCCTACCAGGGGCTGCAGCATGTATTATGCCACCCCTGGGAAGCAGACTAAATCTGACACCACAGGCCTGCTACTGCAGCCTGGGTGAGGTGGTGCTAGCACCCCTCACTGAGATATAGGTTTCCTATATCTCTCCTGCACACACATATAAACCTATCAGTCACCCCTATGGCAGGCCCTATCAATCCTGAGGGCAGGGTGCTTGGCTTCTATGTGAGGGGGTGCCTCTGCATGAGCAGGGCCCCTCTGCAGTTCTCAGAGTCCATTCTCTGGTGCTGTTTGTGGATGCGGTTAACCCATATACTCTTAAGTGCATTATATCCTCGCGGTAGAATGCTAACTTTGGAATGGCTGCATCAAAACATGTCGTGTTTGGTGTCAAACATCTTGGAATACTACCCCCCGCCAATCTTGGCGGCGGGGGTAGCATTCCACCCTTCTAGAGGGATAAGACATGTACCTGCTGTGGAAACGCGGTAGAATCCTAAAGAGCCCTGGCATCACAAAATGGATGCCACCAGTCACAGACACTGGGCTGCCCTCCTGCTGATGACCGAAACTCGCAGTGGAGGAAGCCCAACAATAGGCATCCTGTCACAGGGAGGTGTAACCACCTTCCAGACAGGGTTTAGTGTATTGGGGCTGGGTGGGTGCACTCTTAGAGTGCTTTGAAGTCCTGCACTGGGGGAGCAGAAGGCTCCTCTGTGCATATGCCAGTTCAAACCAGCTCAGGGGCTACCTGCCCCTGATCTGGCGCGAAACTGGACAAAGGGAAGTGGGTGTAGCCACCCCCTCCCTTGACCCTCCCATAGGTGGGGTCATAGAGCTAGTCCATCCCCTCTTTTTAGTATAAGGGGGGAACCTTGCCATTGCAAAGCAGATAACCCCTGGACGACGCTCTACAGAAGAATCCTGGCCCTTCGACGTTCCACTACCTTTGGAAGACAGAAGAATCTCCCTTGGAGTCAAGGAGTGACTCCCCTGCTTGGCAGGCACCAAAAATGACAACGACGGTCGCAAACTACGCCGCTCCCGCCGGAGTCCGAAGTCCCTGCAGCCCAAGAAGTGGATTTCCTGACCTCTCCCAGGCCATCGTGAGTCCCCAGCGAAGCTGAGGCAAGTGGACCCCACGAGTAACGAGGAACCGCGACCCCTGGGTACCGTGCACTATTGTCGAGTGCAACCCCTTCACAACGTTCTACGAACTTGTGCTTTGGACCACGTATGGTCCCGACCTCCAGCAGGAATCCCTCCGAAGATCAGAGGCCTACACCGTCCCGAGTGACCGTGGGCCCCTGTTGAGTGATTCCGCCTGAGGTGTCTTCGCGATCCCTGCCCGCCGGCTTGTGGGTCCCCAGAAAACTTCTTAAAGAAACCAAAGGGCTCCCCTGGTTGCTCCAGGCCTGCCCTGACTTACCCTCGCTGGGTGAGTCCCTCAGACCTTGCTGGTCTGCGCCATCGACTTTTCTTTATCTCCCCGAGACTTGCTGCTGCCAAGGCTTGTTGGCTCCTATCGAGTTGCCGACACCGCAGTCAGCTGCAGACGTCGAGGAACACACCGAATCCAGCTCCTGGTCGTCGTCGACACCTCCTGGACCACGTGGCTGAAGAGTCAAGGCACCCGCAACCGACCTGAAGCGACCGACGACGGTGGGCATCCATCTTCCTTGCCCCGGGTCACTGCCAAGTGACTTTGAACACTGTCCCCTCTGCTTTCAGGTCATCCTTCTTCAGAATCCAGGCTTGGATTCCACCGGACACTTCTTCAGCTCCCGCAAGCAGCAAGTCTTCTTTGTTCGCCATTGAAAACGACGCCGCGACCCGACACCAAAGGACACCTGTGCACCCGGCTTCCCTGGGTGAGGTAACTCCAGCACTACGGTGCTCCTGTGGGTGTGGGCCCTAGAACTACTTACCCTGTAAGTGACTTGCTTGTAGGTTCTCCCGAAGTATCCTAAAACTCTTTATTTCCAACCGCGACTTGCCCCATTGAAGTTAACGGCGATTCGCGCCTGTGTATCCACACTGCACGCGTCCCCCGTGGGTCCTTTCCTTACCTGCCTTGGGTGGTTTTGTGAGGCCCCAGCACTTCTGAAGGCCCTAGGCCTTGTCTCCTTGCAAGTCGTTGTTTCTAAGTCTCTTACTTAGTATATGGTCTGGTACGCCCCTAGGGCCCCAGCCATATTTTGTGCTTAACTTATTGTGAAACGTTGATTTGTGCATATGTTTGTCTTCTAATCTCATAAAGAGATTAGTAGAGAGTTATTTAGAAATAAATACATATATATTTGATATATATACCTGTGTGGTGTCTTTTCATTTGGTGATTCAAGAGATTATATGGTAAAACAAGCTGCTTTACATTCCTCCGAGACTTAGCCTGAAGGCTGCTCTCCACAGCTACCACTAGGATAGCTTTCTTTAAAAGGTTGTCTTAAACCTATCTACCATAAGAGTCGATTTGCCCTGGTGCAAGGTGTCCACTTTAATTAGTGAACAGCATATACCAGGCCAACTTCTCACAGGCACTGTATACAGATCTGTGTAATTGTGATTCAGGCCTCCTCATGTGTTGTGTGGTTGCCTGTGGACACTGGCACACCCCCCCCATCACCTGTTGTGTTTGATATGCAGTGTGAGGCTGCCTGTTTGTGTTTGTGCATCTGCACCACTGCATTGGCATATCTTTAGTGTGCCATTGGCTGTATGTTGTTTGGTGGCTTTCCCCTGCTGTCCCTGGGACTCCTAGGTCATCAGTCAGCACAATGATCATGGTTTGTATGTCCCATTGCTGCCATGGTATGGTATTTGTTCACCTGACATCTACAGTCTCCACAGGATATCTACGTTTGTGTGTCCATTGGTGCAGATATGTGGGGCTGCATTATGATGGTCACTTCTGTCATTGTGTTATTGACGAATGTTGACAATGTCAGCCCCCATGGGTGATGTTTGTCTGCACATGGCCAAAGGTATATCTTATTTGCACTGCACTGTTTGCCTCACGCAATCTATGTTGCTATGGGACACAAGCACTACTATGCCACAGATGTGTTTGTTGTTTTGTGACCAGGAATCATCCATGCTGTTTGGCATTTGCAGCTTTTCCCATGACAACACTTACATTTTGGTCACTGTGATGATGGGGGTTTAGACCCCATTGCCACAATGTTCAAAATGTGCTTCAGCTATGGACCCCACACTTACCTTTTGGTCACTGTGATGATGGGGTTTTAGACCCCATTGCCACAATGTTCAAAATGTGCTTCTGCTATGGACCCTACACTTACCTTTTGGTCACTGTGGTGATGGGGGTTTAGACCCCATTGCAACAATGTTCAAAATGTGCCTCAGGTATGGACCCCACACTTACATTTTGGTCACTGTGATGATGGTGGTTTAGACCCCATTGCCACAATGTTCATAATGTGCTTCAGCTATGGACCCCACACTTCCCTTTTGGTCACTGTGGTGATGGGGGTTTAGACCCCATTGCCACAATGTTCAATTGGGCTTCAGCTATGGACCCCACACTTACCTTTTGGGCACTGTGATGATGGGGTGTTATACCCCATTCCCACAGTGGTCATGGTCTGCTTGCATTGTGGAGGCCACACACATTTATGTGTGACACATGTGATAGGGGGTCAGATTGTATGTTCAATGTCATGTTCAGTGTTGTAGGCATTTGACACAGACTACACACGCTTGTCATGGTGTTGGGGGGATGTTTTTTTCAGACATTCCTTATGTTGGAGTATGCTGGTTGTGTCATGCATTACCCGTCCTATGTGTAGGGGTGGTATGGGTGGTAGGCATCCATCCCCCTATGAGTGGGGATGGTATTAGTGACAGGCATCCAGCCCCTCCTGAGTAGGGGTGGTGGTAGTGGTAGGCATCCAGCCCCCCCTGAGTAGGGGTGGTGGTAGTGGTAGGCATCCAGCCCCCCCTGAGTAGGGGTGGTGTTGGTGGTAGGCATCCAGCCCCCCCTGAGTAGGGGTGGTGGTAGTGGTAGGCATCCAGCCCCCCTGAGTAGGGGTGGTGTTGGGGTAGGCATCCAGCCCCCCCTGAGTAGGGGTGGTGGTAGTGGTAGGCATCCAGCCCCCCCTGAGTAGGGGTGGTGTTGGTGGTAGGCATCCATCCCCCTATGAGTGGGGATGGTAGTATTGACAGGCATCCAGGCCCCCCTGAGTAGGGGTGGTGGTAGTGGTAGGTATCCAGGCCCCTATGAGTAGGGGTGGTGGTAGTGGTAGGCATCAAGCACCCATGAGTAGGGGTGGTGGTAGTGGTAGGCATCCAGCCCCCCCTGAGTAGGGGTGGTGGTAGTGGTAGGCATCCAGCCCCCCTGAGTAGGGGTGGTGGTAGTGGTAGGCATCCAGCCCCCTGAGTAGGGGTGGTGTTGGTGGTAGGCATCCAGCCCCCCCTGAGTAGGGGTGGTGGTAGTGGTAGGCATCCAGCCCCCCCTGAGTAGGGGTGGTGTTGGTGGTAGGCATCCATCCCCCTATGATTGGGGATGGTAGTAGTGACAGGCATCCAGCCCCCCCTGAGTAGGGGTGGTGTTGGTGGTAGGCATCCATCCCCCTATGAGTGGGGATGGTAGTAGTGACAGGCATCCAGGCCCCCCTGAGTAGGGGTGGTGGTAGTGGTAGGCATCCAGCCCCCCATGAGTAGGGGTGGTGGTAGTGGTAGGCATCAAGCACCCATGAGTAGGGGTGGTGGTAGTGGTAGGCATCCAGCCCCCTGAGTAGGGGTGGTGGTAGTGGTAGGCATCCAGCCCCCCTGAGTAGGGGTGGTGGTAGTGGTAGGCATCCAGCCCCCTGAGTAGGGGTGGTGTTGGTGGTAGGCATCCAGCCCCCCTGAGTAGGGGTGGTGTTGGTGGTAGGCATCCAGCCCCCTGAGTAGGGGTGGTGGTAGTGGTAGGCATGTAGCCCCCTGAGTAGGGTTGGTGTTGGTGGTAGGCATCCATCCCCCTATGAGTGGGGATGGTAGTAGTGACAGGCATCCAGGCCCCCATGAGTGGGGGTGGTGGTAGTGGTAGGCATCCAGGCCCCTATGGGTGTGTATGGCATTGGTGATTGCCATCCCGCCCCTATGGTTCTGCTGTTGCTAGTGTACGTCATTTCTGCATCCCTATGTGTGTGTGACATATGTTGGGTACGTGTCGTTTGTTTGTGTAGTGGGTGTTTGACTTACCGTCTGCGCCGTACGCGTCCGTACCTGTTCCGGTAATAGATGTAGAGTATTGGTAGGACCTGCGCGATGGGATTCATGGTTTGTTCGTCTCGTTCGGGTTTCTCGTGGCTTCGACTCGTACTCGTCGCTGGCTTGTTCGTCTCGTCGCCGTGGATCGTCTTGTGGCGCGAATCGGAGCTTATGTACAGCTCTCCCGGATGCTCTGACGTGCCGGACGTAGCGACGTGTTCGGCGCGCACGGAGTGCGCATCGTACTCGTCCGGCCGGAAGGTGCTGTGTATTTGGTTCCGTGCGACTCGAATTGGCGTTTACGGATCCGGCTCAGGCGGGGAACAGGAGCTGAAATGGGTAAGTACGGCTCGCTCGGAATCTGGGCTGTTATGCGCATCGTACTTGCTCGTTGGGACGACTGTTCGACTCGGTCGGGAAACACGCATTCGGCTGGGTTTTTTTCCAGACGAATAGTGTTAGGTGCCCTACCGGCCGAGATCGGAATCGGCCCCCTAGTGTCTTGGTGAATAAAGGTAATAACCTAGGAACACTGAGGTATTTTTAACTTAATCTGGATCACCCTTTTTTGCTTTGTCCAGTAGAATTTATGTAAGAACTCCCTCCTTCCGGTACAGTCTTCGAGGAGGTTGAATCCATCCTGTTGGCATTGCCCTACAAGGGTGAGGAATGGATGCTGATGATGAAGCATGACACTATTATGTGTGTGAGGTTTCCTCTTCCATAAATGATTGCTTTGCCTAGACAGGAGACAACATTTCAGTCATGTCCATAATCTGGATTTTTGTACTGTTCCACAGTTCTGGTATACAGTACTCCACTTTCTTTGTTTCAATTGCCACCGTACTCATGCTTGTGATTAATTTTGTGAATCCAACAGCACACCACTTCCAAGTCACTTTGCCAGGGAGGGATTTACAATTGCTGCTCTCGATAATTTTGATTTTGAAGACAGTTCTTCTTTGCATGGAACATCCTGCACACATGATACTGCCATGGTGTTTTTTCAAGACTGTACCAATGTAGTAGCTGCTGGAGACCAAGCTGTGTCAACTGTAGGCATAAACAAATAAAGCCGCAAACTTATAACCCAACTTCCTTGCCAACGTGTGCAAAATCAGTACAAGCCATTGAAGAAGCAGATAAACTGCTGAATCCCTAATCGACACATAAAACAGATTTTGACATCTTTTTGAGAGAAAAATGACAAACGTGCACAAATTTGTGTTCCCAATGCATTGTGGAAAAATGAGAATTAGATCATGAAAAGACTTAGGGCCTGATTACGACTTTGGCTTTGCGCCGGCACAGCACTGCCAAAGCCGTGCAAAGACCTCCCGCCCAATTATGAGTTGAATTCGAGCAGGCGGACGGTCCTTTTGCCGTTCCCACGGCGGTGCCCTGAAAAAGGTCACCACAATGGGAACAGCAAAAATGTTCCAGCACTGCATGGACTGTGAAGTCCATGCAGTGCTGGAAATGGGGGTGCAAGCAGACAGGGGGGCACATGTTGTGCCCCCCTAAATGCATCCCCATGGCAGAGGGCATGGGGGCGCTGCAGGGCCCCCTTTGTTTCCCCACCGCCAGCATTTTCGTGGTGGGCTCACTGGCATGAAAAGGCTGGCTGTGGAGGAACTCTAAAAATGCTCAATGAGACTGCGCCAGTCCTGCTCAGCACATTGTATTGCCCCTCTGCCGCGCAGCCGGCGGTCAACTGCTGGAACGACACAGAAAGTCATAATCTGGCAGTCAGACCATGGATTGCCAGACTCATAATCAGCCCCTTAGTTACTGCATCATAAAATCATGCAAAAGAGCGTAGTGTAGACAAAATTACACATTGAATAACCTAAGTTTGTGTTTACTAAAATACGATGGTGTATTCTTTTAATGTGGAACAGAAATGTGAATGTGATGACTCACGTACCGTAAAGGTTACGTTAACCATTTTCTCCTATAAGCAATGATAAATGTGACAAATTAATGAAACTAATGTAATTTAGATTACATTTTGTGTGTATTTTAGGAGTCTCATATCTGAACTCTGTGTTTTGTAGATGTGAAAATGTGCAGCAAGGGGTGAAGGAGAGAATGGTGCTGCATGGTTATAGTAATTCCAAATTCTTTGAAACTTCCACAGAATAATCTTCATACATGTACTAATGAAAGTTACTAGAAACTATTTTGTTTCTTTAGATTTTCAAAATAATTTTACTTGTTGGTATTTTGGTAATGTAGTTATGTAGTATTGTGTCATAGTTACACATGTTAATTACAAAGAATCTAAGATGCTACATAAGTGCAAGGAAAACAATATTTAAAGACCCTCCATGAAATGCATATTTCCATTATTTTATATTGTACATTTTCTGAACAAAATTAAAATTAGGCATGCATTTTCCTTTTTATTTCTTAATTCCGTTCGAAACTATGCGTCATAAAAAGAGAGTTTCCATGTTCCTGCCAAAACTGCTTGATATTAAAGTGTTACATTAGGAACATCTGCCATGAGAAACTGTCCTCTTGAACTCACTCATGAGCCGTTGCTAAAGGACTATTGTTTGCGTCTTGCACTTTTGAATGGTACAACAGCTTATGTGATGATCACCACCTATTTCTCATGAAATGTGTCTTCTTTATGCCCCTTGACGATCACCCTATTGGAACTGACCAATGGATTGAGTGGTCTGACTAGATGAGGTGACCCAGGGAGGTGTCACCCGGGAACTCGAAAACGTATTTCATACCTTGCACTGATGAGAACTGGTCCACTTGCGCCACATTTGCCATTGATGCCATTTCTTCCATTTTGCCCCAGAAGACTTTGTTCCTTTTTGTGGACTTGCGGACACTTCTGGCTAACGCATACGGTGTGTGCACTATTCCCGGACTTCTTTCCCTCTTGGAAGAGAGAGAGCCTTTGAGCTGAGATGATTCATGTCCTTTCCTGAACTATCCGCTAAACTTTGGTAATTGATGGGCCGAAAGAGGTTCATTTGATTATTCTGCACTCCTAAATTTAAATGCCTGGTATTATATACTTACTTTTTGATTTTCTGATAAAATCTAACCATCTGTAAATCCTGTTTCTGTCTCTCTAGGACTTGTCTCCAATTATAGATTGTGGATTCCAATCTGAGCATTAATGAGGGATGGGAATTCAAATAGAGAGATCCCTGGTCAACAGATACTAATGTTACTATTTTGCATATCTTTAACTGAACTATTGGTTTGCATGATTCTCGACTGACTGAATTTCTTCAGGAGATTTGGTCTAACTATGATAATTCTGTATTTATACAGCCTAGGGGCCGATTCCGATTCGGGCCGGAAATCTCTCCGACCGAGCCGGACCCGGAGAGATTTCCGACCGAATCGGACCCGTGCAGCCCGACCGAACGAGTACGATGCGTCCGTATGCTATCGTACTCGAGTCGGTCGGACTCCAATTGAAGTCAATGGGAGCCGGTCGTACAACGCGTACGCGGGCTCCCATTGCCTCAATGGTTGCGAGGCGAACAAGGGCGCCCCCTACAGCGGGTATGCGGCGAAGCGACTCGCGCCGGACACGCACAGGTAGGGGGGACCCATGGGTCCCTCCTGTGTGCGACTCGCACGGCTACGCGTACAGGGGGGTCCGACACGGACCCCTGAAGTACGGCTCCGACTGCTCTTTCGAGCCGGACAGCGCGTGTCGGTCGGACTGCTCGCGGCGTGCATTGTACTTACCCGGCCGGGGAACGTCTCCATTGCGCGGTGCGAGTCGTGTCCGAGCGAGTCGGTCGGTGCGGTTAGACCCGGGAACGAGTCGGTCGGAGCGGTTGGGATGCCCGAACGAGTCGGTCGGCGATTTCGCATCGTACTCGCTCGTCCGGACGCGCGTACGAATCGGTCGGGAAATAGGGCTCCGAATCGAATCCGGTTATGCCGAATCCGATTCGGAGCCCTACCGGCCGAGATCGGAATCGGCCCCCTAGTCTTTAGAGTCATATATATGAATTTAATTACCAGTTTGTAGGTCAGTTATCCAATTTCTGGTCCTCATTGGATAACTGGATTTGGCTCCTTTATACGCCCCTCTCAGCATGGTTAAAAGATCCAGTGGAGGACCAAGTAGATGACTCTGAGGAGTCATGTAAAGAAATAAAGTGAGTAAAGTAAATGGGCCCAGTGGCGCTACAGCACCATCAACACGTCCCAGTCTACCAAAAAGTTTCAAGGTGTCTGAAGACATGGATCTTCTTCTACCTGATGCTGCGGTCCGCAAATTTAACTGAAATGATTATATCGCTTATTCGGAGCAGACTGAATGATGAAGAAAAGCCTGTTCCTCCATGGTCTGGAATTCATGCTCTGGTCTCCCAGAATACCGTCCCACTTGAAGAAGGTTGGGTTCTTACCAGTAATACCATCTCCAGTCACAAACTACGCAACAGTATACACAGCTCTAAAACATTTTCAAAACGTGCATGCTCAGCTTGAAGACCAGACTATTCAGCCAATTTTCTGCGATGAATGTTTTTTCTGTTTTGTAGCTGACATTTTTATGAGCAATCCAGTAGAATTTGATAATCTTTATCCAATGATAAGCGTTTTTCAAATGACAAATGTTGCGTTGCGATGTTCAGGAAGTTATCTCAGTGGATGTGGCATAGACGATGCACTTATTGAGGCTGAAATCTTTGGACGCAAAACTATCTAGTCAGTATTGAGCTGAACTCATCATCTTCGTTCGTTACAAGGTATTCTCACCATATCTGAGGTTATAGAAACATTGCGTTGAAATACTTTCTGGAACAAGAATGACAAGTTAGGTTTTGCATATCTTATCTCAGAAGTGAACAAGGCATAGGGTGCACTTCACTCAAAAGACATAATGCAAAGCGAGGCAATGTTTAATACACTCAGTTCAAAATCAAAAACCTCAAAGCCAAGTTCATAGAGTTTGTCAAAGAATTGTGAAGAAAAATCAGAACTTTGCAAGTACTGGGTAAATGTTTTACACAAGACAGTTCTAGTGAAGAACTTGGGACATGCTGATCGGGAAGGTGATTGGGAGCTGCATGTGAAGACTTTGGAGTCACTGATTACTGTGTACCGCAAATTCGATTGCATAAACTACCTGAGATATGGATCCTTGTATTTGGAAAGAGCGAAAAAGCTAGTGGTGGAAAAACCATACCTCTACAGAAAATTCATCCAAAGACATTTTGTGGTGAAAGACAGAGAGGGAAGGTTCAATGCTGTGGTTCCAGATATGAAACTGGAGCAGACGATCCAGACATCACAGAGAAGCTCCAAGGGAACTGTTGGTCAGACACATAACATTGAATATGTTGCTTAATGGCAGCTAGTTTACCATGAAGTCCTTTCTATTTGCAATGTTTTCAGAGAGATGACAAATTCAAAATTAATGGACCATCATGAAACTGTTCCTCATCAACTTGTGGAAAAGAGAGGGGAACGTTTTAATAAACATGTTGACAGCCTTCTTAATTTCATATAGCAGCAAGGAAACCCCTTTGAAATGACAGAGACTGTGCGACTACACAGCTTTGTGACCAAACAATATGTGGATAACGCTATAAAGACACGTCTACTAAATGTCCTGGAACATGGATCGAAACTATATACAGAACTGAAGCAGGAGAGATTTGCATTGAAAGATAAAAAGCTGGTTGACATAATCAATAAAGCTAAACTTCCACGCTTTAATTGTCATAGTAAGAGTTTTGTCCAACTAGCCACTACAAAACAGGTTACAAAAAACACAACGTTTGAAAGCACATAGAGAGATGGATGTAGCAAAAGATAGGGGAAAATTTATCAAGGATATTCTGTCACATGATCTTCTTCCAACAAACGCATTATGTGATGATGATGCTGAAACCAAACCAGTGATACACAAACTCATACAAGAGCTCGACAAAAAACCTTTCACCTGAAGAATTTCAATTCGAAAAGATTTCCTTATTGAATACTGATGTTGTTGTGGGCTATATGTCACAATTGCGAATGGTCAAGATTTCATCCATGCAAAACTACAGAGAGGTTGTTCATACTGTTCTACAGATATCAAAGTCAGCATGCACCTTGCAGGAACTGCACATTATCTTTTACAGTTATCTGGAACGATCTGTCAAAGAATGTGAGAGAATCACACGAATGTCTACAAGTGAAACTATTGACCTTGCCTGCATCAAATATTCGACACCTATACCTGTGTAACTTGATAGATTCTGGTCATCAACATCGAACAAGATGAACTTGGAGATGTTAACTCGTCAAAACATTGCTGATGCTTCAGTGAACACTGAATTTCCAATTATTGCAAGTAGAATGATGTCAATGAGGAGTTGGTGCCTGCAGAGATATTTTCAAAAGGTACAGGCAGTATTGTTGAATAACTCAACAGCAAACTGGAGGAAGCTGACCTTCGTGTTGCGCCACATGTTGAGTTGTCTACTCGAAATGGTTCCAGTCGAGTCATTGTACTGTCAAATGACACAAATATTATTATTGTGCTACTTAGATTTGTTGCATTGTTCATAAGTCAAGGATTGCCAGAGTAATAGATACGTTATGGAAAAGGTGGGAAAAGACATGTAATCCTGCTTCATATTCTGTTCAAGAACATTGACCCAGAGATGCCCTGTGTTCTTATCAAGGCACATATTGTTACAGGTGATGACACTATGAGCAAAATTAGAATGAAGCTTGGAGCTTTAACCACTGAACATGTGAAGTTTTTTAAAGGACTTCTGAGACAGAAGAAGAATGTGTGGAAAATGAGTTCTGACTGTCACACATTTGATGATCTTGTTTACAGTGAGTTCAAGAGATCAGCCCCGCTAAGTGGCCTTCCACTGACGTCATATTCCATGAGTGGACACATTAAAAGAGCGTTCTACTTCATCAGAAGATATGTAAATGTTTTGGATCCTACATATGTAGAGAAAGATCCGTGTGAATTTGGTTGGGAAGATATTGATGGGGTGCCAAAACCTACGGAACTTCTAAAGCCTCTACCCACAGAACTTACACGTACATGTACTTGCAAAACGTGTGCTACATTCTGCAAATGTACCACAAGCGATTGGCTAAACCAATAAATAAATTGAACTAGTAAAATGTGCCTAAAACTGGAGTGATAAACATAATTTTTTTTTCATATTCAGATCATAAACATTATTTGAGGTATACATAAAAGGATTAAAAAGCATTATTATTTGTTTAATTTCTATATATGCCTCTTCTTCCTCTATTATAGCCGCCATCTTGGAAAATTGTTGAAGGGTTGCTCTGAGGAGTTATTTTCTCTCTCTATAAGACTACTTGACCCCCGAAACCTATGTTTTGACACCAAAATAAGGTAAATAGGTCTCATGGTTCCTGAAATATTACATCATCACTGCAGCTCATCCGCCAATTATTAAAATGTCGTCCAGAAAAATTCGGGCTGGGTCAGCAATGTCTACTCAAGCTAATTTACTTCTCTAATGATCCAAAAACACAAATCAAAAATGAAATTCTCTTGACAACAATTTATTTTACAGAGGTATATCAGGGGGCCGGGATTATGGTAGTCCATAATTTGCTTGAGTGTGCCAATTGCCTTACTTACATTTCAACGTATGGTGGATGGGTTTGAATTTTAATTCTAATGGGTGGAAGTAACAGCACACAGGACTTTTCGATGATCTAATAGGCCTGTCTCTCTTGCAGTGGCGGCTCCTCCGCTAAGGCGGTCGGAGCGTCGCCTCACTGCTTTCAGCAGTGGAAATAAAGGAAAATAAAGGAAAATTAAAAGGACAATAACTCGTTGTTATTATCATTTTATTTGTTACTGCTGCAGCAGCTTCGCGGGGCGGGACTGCTCTGCTCTCAGAGCAGAGGGAGGAGTGGAGAGAACTCTGTAAAGTGCGCATAAATGTTTGCCCGGCCGTCTCGGTCCAGCCAAACAGTCATGCGCACTATGCATGTTCTCCACCCAGGCTGCATTATAGCCTGGGTGGAGAACATGCCCAGGCTCCCATTCCCTGGCTGAGCGCCGAACCACAGCCCTCAGACAAATCACAACGATACATTGCAGCATTGTGATTAGTTTAGGGAGCCTGGGTGCTTTCTGTTATGGCCGGAGTGGAGGGACGACAACGAGGGACAACGAGGAGAGACAGGTGGGGAGGTACTTTTTCTTTCTGTATCCACTACACCCCTGCCCTCTGCCCCGCCACCCCCGATCCAAGCCAGCCATCACTGCTCTCTTGGTCTGACAACAGAACCAACCACGTATAGCATGGCTGAAGAGAAACAGGGCCAACAGCACGTAGGATGGCCACAGAGCCACTAGGACTCATAGATCCATAGGTGCAAGATGATGAGGACCGTGGAACTTGGGCCCCACCAATAATACATGAATTGGGCTTTTTAAATCTGGCCTGATCTGCTACAGGCTGCAGGGAAGGCGATGGTGTCCCTTTGTAAGTATGCCAAAGGGGGAAACTGTACAAGACAGCTCACAGAGACAAAAGGAAGCTCTGCTTACTACTGCCAGGTGCAACGGTATTGTGTAAATTAGAATGGGCCCGATTCACAAAAGTAATCTGAGACAAAATCCTAACTTTACGACTTTCGGTATTCACAGAAGGCATTTAGGAGGGATCACTGACAGAATATCGACGGACAGAATATCGAGGTACAGGAATATCGAGTCTACAATATCGATGGACAGAATATCGACAACCTATCTTTACAATGGTAAGTACAAAAATATCGAAACCAAAATATCGTTGTTTAAAATATCGTTGTTTAAAATATCATTTTTTTAAAATGTCTTAAAAATAATATAAAAATAATTAAATAATGAATATAATTAATAAAAACATAGTTAGAATTATTTAAAAATGTTAAAACTGATAAATGATAAATGTAATATAAAAAAATTAAACATACATATTTTTTTAATATATATATTAACTTAATAATATTAATAAATAATTATTTAATTTAATTATGAAATGTTAACAACATAAGAAAAGTTATAAATACATATATATATACATAAACCTGTAATATAAATATAAAAATAAAATATATATATATAATAAATTAAAATATTAAAATTAATATTTATTTAAAAAAAAAAAATTACACTACATTAACTATAAAAGTAGGGAAATGTTGGATAGCGTAGGGTATAAAATTACTATTCCCACTACAGAAAGTGCAACAGTAGAGAAAGTGTTGGATAGCGGAGGGGAATAATTTACTATTCCCACTCCAGTAAGTGCAACAGTAGGGAAAGTGTTGGATAGCGGAGGGGAATAATTTACTATTCCGACTCCAGGGAGTGCAACAGTAGGGAAAGTGTTGGATAGCGAGTGGGTAAAAATTACTATTCCCATTCCAGCGAGTGTAACAGTAGGGAAAGTGTTGGATAGCGGGTATGTAAAAATTACTATTCCCACTCCAGTGAGTGCAACAGTAGGGAAAGTGTTGGATAGCGGGTGGGTAATAATTACTATTCGCACTCCAGCAAGTGCAACAGTAGGAAAAATGTTGGATAGCGGGTGGGAATAATTTACTATTCCCACTCCACCAAGTGCAACAGTAGGGAAAGTGTTGGATAGTGGGTGGGAATAATTTACTATTCCCACTCCACCAAGTGTAACAGTAGGGAAAGTGTTGGATAGCGGAGGGGAATAATTTAGTATTCCCACTCCTGCAAAATAATTAACATTAATTAACAAAAAATTAATTTTTCAAAAATAATTTACCTCCCACTATATTCCCCTATAAACATCACCACCAATATTGTAAAATATTACACAATTAACATAATTATTTAACAATTAATTAATAAAGTAATAACAATTAAAAAACAAATTAAAAACAATTAAAAATAAATTAGTTCACACAATTAACACTATAAAATAACTTTAAATAAATATTGTATATAAAATAATAATAACATTTTTATTAAAATTAAATTACTTCCCACCCTACTCCCCTATCAACCCACAACCAACTCATAAACAAATGACACAATTAACATATTTACTAATTAATTACTAATAATTAATATCCAATTAATAACTAATTAATAACATTGTTTAACACAATTAAAAATATAAAATATTAATTACATAAATATTAATTAATAACATTATTAATTAATTAATTATAATTAAATTACTTCCCACCCCACTCCCCTATAAAACCACAACCCACTCCTCAAAAAATTACACAATTAACATATTTACCAATTAATTATTAATTATTAATAACCAATCAATAATTAATTAATAACAAATTAATTAACACAATTGACAATATACATTATTAAATACAAAAATATTAATTAATAAAATTATTAATTAATTAATTTAAATTAAATTACTTCCCACCCTATTCCCCTATAAACCCACAACCCGCTATGGAACTAAAACGCAATATTTATGTTTAAAAAAAAATTAATAACTTCTAAAAAATTATTATTACATATATTATAATTAAATACTTCCCACCCTATTCCCCTATAAACCCACAACCAGCTACGGAACTAAAATACACAAAAATTAATTAACATAAAATTAATTACTTGTAAAAAATTCAAACGTACATTACAAACATAAGCTATACTTTTAACACATATACTAACATACAAAGCACAAAAAAAAAATCGATATTATTAACAACGATATTTTTACTAACGATATTACTAACATCGATATTAATTAAGACAATATTTCTTACCTGCATGTCGATATTCTGGTCGACGATATTCTTGATGGTCGATATTCTGTCATATCGATATTTAAACATCAATATAATGGTATATCGATATTTAAACATCGATATTATGTCTGCATACCATTTAGGAGTACTAAAGTTAGGATTTTGTCTCAGTTAAACTTAATTTTGGTCTTAAGTTAAACTTAAGACAAACTTAAGTTTAACTGAGACAAAATCCTAAGTCGTAAAGTTAGGATTTTGTCTCAGTTAAACTTAAGTTTGTCTTAAGTTTAACTTAAGACCAAAACTTAAGATTGACTGAGACAAAATCCTAACTTTAGTACTCCTAAATGCCTTCTGGGAATACCGAAAGTCGTAAAGTTAGGATTTTGTCTCAGATTACTTTTGTGAATCGGGCCCAATGTCATTTGCTCGATGACACATAAAATGCTGAGTTGAAAGCCATATCAAAATGATCAGAGTGTTAGCATTAATACTTAACGCTCCTTTGAATATACCAACCAAGCAAGTCTCATTCTTTTTTAAATGTTCGTCTCTTGTGTCACTTAAAAGCTGAACTAACCCTCAATATGTGGAAAGATGCATGTGATCTTGGTACAAGTAAACGTTCCATTCACGTCTGTATATGTAACACTAATTTATTTTTTATATTTGTATTGCACTCACACAGTCAAGAGGCTGCTTCAGAGCATTAATAAAACAAAACATGATCGCAAACTTCTGAGATTTCTGGATGGTAAATGAACTCATGCCTCCTGGTGCTACTACCGTATCACAAATGCATGCATTTGACATGATGCATCATCAATGATATTGATTTGATCAGATCCATATATAAAGAATAATAGAAGAGAGCACAGCTTGTTCAAGCACTATGTGCATTCATTCGTCAATCTATGTTTTACTGCATAGCAGGCATAATTGTATATTTATGAAATCTCTGTTTTACTCCATAGCAGGCATGATTGTATATTTATGAAATCTCTGTTTTATTGCATGGCAGGCATGATTGAATATTTATGAATGCTCGCATTATTTTCTTAATGTAGACTAATGCATCTCCTCTAACATTAGTGCTGCTTTGCAGAAAAAGGAAAAATAATTGATAGACTTGGTTTTATAGTTTATGTACCAGCATGTATATTGTATACTACAGATAAATGTACATGCATATATAATATATATCTAATAAGATATTCACATGCATAAGATATGCTACATGCATATATAATATATATCTAGTAAATTTGTACCTCGGCTTTGAAAGGGAAATAGACAATTTTTCATTAAAGTGAATGGTCAAATCTCTTTCTTTGATAAAGTGATATCATTGCATGTTGTCTAAGATAATGAATCCCCGTCTGCTTTTAGGGTTTGTCCCACTGTTGTCCGGGTTCAAGTTGGGGCAGTATAGGTGCTCAGAGTCTGTTGTTTGATACTATGAAAAATGAATTAGAAGTTTATTCTTACAAAGGACTGGGGAAGTGTGGTCCATGCTAAGTATTTTCAATTGGATATCGGGTCACTGGGTCATGGGTTCCTGTGGAACACGCAAGACCTCCTGGCTCTATAATACCTCACATGTTCTCGTAAGGGACCCAACAATTATTTGGTGAACTAGGCACCAATTCTAGGACTTCAGCCCTTAGCATAGCTGTGGAGCCACCAGGTCCACAGAACACAACATGTCCAGGACCCTCTAGGACAGCAGCACACGGCATGGTCCAAGTGATTCAAAGACAGTAGAACATGTTATGGCAATGGAGCCACTATGACAGAAGCACATAGAATGGCCATGGAGCCTCTAAGACATCGGAACACAGCCTAGCCATGTAGCCTCTAGGACAGCATGCAGCATGGCCATAGAGCCTCTAGGAAAGGAACACACAGACAGCAATGGAGCTACCAACCATTCGAACACAGCCTGGCTCTTAAACCTCAAGTCCAGAGTGGCCAAGCATGTCAGAATAGCAAACATGTGAATGCCTGTCTTTCTGTCCACACTGATTCTCCTGCAGACCGGCATACCATGCAGACTGTGTTCAGGGCCTTTCGTCTGCTGTGCAAGCCAGGCCTATAGAATATTCATGACCTGTAAATCCATGGATGGCAGACTCTGATCCCATTAATCCTCATTTTTATTTTTCTGTTCTGATTTTTATCCTGTGACTGAAATTCTTGAGGAGGCAGAATATAATGACAGAAGTGTACTGGAGTATGCGGAAATCTGGGTTGGACTATGGAAAATTGTTGAAACCACTTGAAAGGCTTGTGGAAAAGTGACAATCAAGTCACTTGTCAGGCAATTATGCCTATATCACAGACTACCTCTTCACAGGAACAGTGTGTACAATATTTATAATTGAGGTAGGTTAGTTTTAGCAGTAAACGCACCTTCTTCCATGACCCGTGTGTTAGTCTATAGAATGGAGAACCAGTGACTGGCTCAGGCAGTGCCTTTTAGTTGGCTGGTAGTAACACCTAGCATTTGACTGTCCCAACCTAGACCTGCCAACTTCTAAACATGTTTCGCCATATGAGAGAAGGGGCGGAGCCTTGGATGGGCAGAGCTTTGTTCCGAGTACTACTTGTGAGGCAGTCCCCCACCCCCATGAAAAAACAAAAGCTTCTCAGTCTTTCGCCGATGTCATGGGGTAAACTATTTTCACACTCCATAATGGACATTGGCTGTGCAGAACCACCAAACATGAAGTGGATACCCACTCTGTTCAGGAGTTTCGAGCCCACTTTTTGATCCACTGTGTGATATTGGCACCTCACCAGGTGACCGCGGGAAGGGAGACAATATTGTGTGACACATGGTAGCACTGTGCTTGTTGGCAGTTCTGACAACCCTATGAGAGTTTGTGAGGCAAACTACTATTACAAAATCACCTATTTGCTATATAGGTGTAGGAAAGTGGGTTATTAGTTGTGTGGCCTGCACAATTCTCCTCACTGGGAACCAAGGACCCCATGGCAGGGCATGTCTCTTTCAGGGTAGCGAAGCAGAGCAGTTCAAGGCCTACTCAGGGGAGGTGGTGTGGGTTAGGAATCACTATTCGCTGGCACGCAATTGTAACACTCAATAACTGATTGTCCAGCCAGTGCTTTTTCTTTAGAAAAAGGAAAAGTACATTTATTATACTCACTACTAAATACTACACAGTAATTTACCAATATGTACACAGGCAGGTGAAAACTACCGTAGAAGACCTTACATAATCACCTTTGACCCCCTAAATGGGTCACACAAATATATACTGTAAGCCTATTGGCTTGTTCAAAGGTTAAAGATCAACAAAGCACATGTTAAAATCATCATTTTGTACTTAAATGTAATCATCAAAAATAATAATCACCAGGTGTAAATGCACTAATGAATGTCAATAAAGCATATGTACTGTGAAGGATACTGTCAACATTATTATCACAATAAAGCATTTAAAATGGACAAAGTGTGTGCGTATGTGCTTTTTGTAGACTTTTAAACAATGAAAGCGCAATCATAAAAACAGCCCCTAGAGGGCTTCACATTTTAACTACATTACCATGCAACCATAGACTTAGCCCGTAGGGGGCGCCTCATTACAACATGGGCTTTCTTTAAGCCATCTTTAGGCCATAATAATTACAACCATAAAATTGTTGGTTGTGCCCCCTGCCTGTTTTGGGGCCACCCAGCAGTGGCGTACCGAAACTTGAGGGGGGCCACCTGCAAAAAACATTGAGAGGCCCCCCACCCACGCTCCGAGCCAGTCAAGAGCTCTCAGGCCAGCCACCCGTTTTACTGCTGGGGCTATTGTTACTGCACTGTTACCAATACGGCTGCTATAAGTAACCCTGGATGGTGAAGTTAATAGTTGGGCATACTTTGCAAGTAGTCTATCATAGGTGGTGGCCTTTCTACTACAGGGTCCCTGCCATCAGTACGCCGGGGAAGTTTGTCCTATTTTAGGTGCGTTTCGTGATGCAGACTACTGTCAGGATATGAACATCGGGCCCACTCATTGGTCGGTTTTGCCAAAAGTGCATCCACTGCTCCTTCTCTTTCACACCTACTTCCTCCCTCTTGCTTCCTATCTCTTCCTTTCCATCATTTCTGACCATCCTATATTTTATTCATTCTCATCCCAGCCTTTTTATTTCTATTCTCCGTCAGTTTTATCTCCTACTTTTTCTCACCCATCTCGTTGAAATCTTTCCACTATGCTTTTCCTAGTTCACTGACAAAATATCGAGGTAAAAAATATAGAAGTAAAAAATATCAATGAAAAAATATAGAATGGAAAAATATCGACTCCCTATACTTAAACAGGTAAGTACAAAAATATCTAAAAAAATATCGATGTAAAAATATAGTTGTACAAAATATCGAAATATATATATATATATATATATATATATATATATATATATATATATATATATATATATATATAATCCCAAAAACTTTTGTCGATCCACAAAAAGCCAGCTCGAGCCCTAATCCATAAAGCATGAAGTTATTTATTTAAACATGTAACAAGCAAAACGCCTGACGCGTTTCGGTGCAGCCGCACCTTGGTCATGGGTCAAAGGACTGTTTGTCAAATCAAAATACATATAGTGCACAATCAACGAAATTAATGTAGGACTACTTATCCCAATGTCACGTTACTCATGGAAAAGTGGCATCCATTTTGAAATGGTCTTTTACAATGCAGCTATAGCCCAAACAACCACTTATCTTCATATGACTGAGAGATAATGTGATAAATATATTGAATGCTTGGACAATTAATGTTTATAGAATGCATGGTGAACATCATTCAAATATCAAAACAAGAATATCACATGATGTCAAATAATGCCCCAGTGGGCCAATAACGAAAAGACGGAAAATTTCATCCTTTGAATCGTTAGAAAATTCGGCATGATTATTCTCATACAATTCTACCCCAGTGGGCCTTATCCAAAATTGTTCATCTATTTTGTTGCGACTTTGGCAGATTACTGCCTCATTGAACCAATGTCACATATCTTATACTGTCCCACACACATCTTTTCAGTCGACATTTAATATTTCAATGTGGTATTGAAAAGCTCTGATGCATTTCTTCAACCCGACAAGCTGATAATTCTGTCTCCTACAAAAGATTAAAAATGGTGCAATCAATACTTGAAAAAATATGAATTAAAAACACAAACATAGCTTACGATTTACTAATCACTATCCATATAATGGAACAGACCTGGTTCACTTAACATTATAGTAAAACATGTTAACCCAAATGGACCCACATCTCCTCATCCTTGTTCAATCCCTTCGGGTGTACTGTACCATATTTAATAATTATTTTGGATTCCAGACATCTAAGTTCCCTCACTCTGTTCCCGCCTCTCTCTGATTTAGGAATTCTGTCTAGGGCGCAGAAACGTAAGAGATTCGTGTTTTTATTGTGGAACTCTTTAAAATGTCTGGCAACAGGGTATTGTCTGTCCTCATTGACAATTTCCCTGACATGCTCCAAAATACGTTTCTTAACTTGATGGAGAGTACTTCCTATGTATATTAGTGAACAGGGATAGCTTAGTGCATAAACACAGTGATCAGATTTACAAGTGAGATGTTTAGTTATGACAAAGGGTTTCTGCTCTTTGGACAATTTAATATCTTTACGCTTGGTACTGTTTCTGCAGGCTTTACATGAATTGCACGGAAAAAAGCCTTGTATAGGACTAAGGTCCTTGTCATCTTGTACTGTATTACTGCACAATATATCTTTCAATTCAGTGCATTTCCTGTACGTTATTATAGGTTGGCCACCTACAAATTTTCTTAGTGTTGCATCAGTATTTAGCACGTGCCAATATTTCCTCAGACACTTCCTGATCTCCCATGATTGATTGTTGTACGAGGTTATAAATCTTAAGGGTTCTTCCCCACTTGCGTCTGTAATCTTTGCTTGTAATGTTTCTGCTCTATTGATGGTCATTACTTTACTACATGCTTGATTAACAGTTTTCATTGAGTAACCTCTTTCCAAAAATCTACCTTTCATGTTTAGCAGCTCAAGTTGGAAGGTCTGTTCAGAGCTACAGTTTCTTTTCACTCTTAAGAGCCCATAAGGTATGCTGTTAATCAAGTTCTTTGGATGACAGCTTTTGGCATGAAACAGACTGTTTCCAGTGGTCGATTTTCTGAACAGTCTGCTTATCAATTTCTCACCTCGTACACTAATTTCTACATCCAGGAATTCAATGCTTTCCTGATGTACTGTACTGGTAAACTTTAGATTGCATTTATTGTTATTTAATGCCACTACAAACTGCGCTGTATGAGAATAATCATGGCGAATTTTCTAACGATTGAAAGGATGAAATTTTCCGTCTTTTCGTTATTGGTCCACTGGGGCATTATTTGACATCATGTGATATTCTTGTTTTGATATTTGAATGATGTTCGCCATGCATTCTATAAACATTAATTGTCCAAGCATTCAATATATTTATCACATTATCTCTCAGTCATATGAAGATAAGTGGTTGTTTGGGCTATAGCTGCATTGTAAAAGACCATTTCAAAATGGATGCCACTTTTCCATGAGTAACGTGACATTGGGATAAGTAGTCCTACATTAATTTCGTTGATTGTGCACTATATGTATTTTGATTTGACAAACAGTCCTTTGACCCGTGACCAAGGTGCGGCTGCACCGAAACGCGTTGGGCGTTTTTCTTGTTACATGTTTAAATAAATACCTTCATGCTTTATGGATTTGGGCTCGAGCTGGCTTTTTGTGGATCGACAAAAGTTTTTGGGATTGCATTAGAGGTTTGCGACCTCACTCGAGCCCGCCGCCGCAAGGCGGCAGAGAGACCCGCGACTTCAGTGGTTGGATATATATATAAATAAAATATTAAATATGTTAAATAATAAAATTCATATAAAAGTATATTTAATATAAATTTTAATAAAAATAATAAATTAACTTAATTTAAAAAAGTTAAGCACACATCCATAATAATTCTTATATATTTGCTTTAAAACAATTAATAAACTATTAATTTTAATTTATTTTATAATTTTAAAATTATATAAAAATTTACAAATATATATATATATATATGTACTAATAACATAAAATCTAATAAAAAAAACATTCTATTATAAATTAAAACATTAAACTATTTAAAAAATTTCAAACGTAAACTTCCCACTCCAGTGAGTGCAACAGTAGGGAAAGTGTTGGATAGCAGAGGGGTAAAAATTACTATTCCCACTCCAGTGAGTGTAACAGTAGGGAAAGTGTTGGATAGCAGAGAGGTAAAAATTACTATTCCCACTCCAGTAAGTGTAACAGTAGGGAAAGTGTTGGATAGCGGAAAGATAAAAATGACTATTGCCACTCCAGTGAGTGCAACAGTAGGGAAAGTGTTGGATAGCGGAAGGGTAAAAATTACTATTCCCACTCCAGTGAGTGCAACAGTAGAGAAAGTGTTGGATAGCGAAGGGGTAAAAATGACTTTCCAACACCAGTCAGTGCAACAGTAGAGAAAGTGTTGGCTAGTGGAGGGGTAAAAATTACTATTCCCACTCCATTTAGTGCAACAGTAGGGAAAGTGTAGGATAGCGGAGGGGTAAAAATTACTATTCCCACTCCAGTGAGTGCAACAGTAGGGAAAGTGTTGGATAGCAGAGGGTAAAAATTACTATTCCCACTCCAGTGAGTGCAACAGTAGGGAAAGTGTTGGATTGCAGAGGAGTAACAATTAATATTCTCACTCCAGTCTGTTGGAAATTAAAAACAAACAAGATTTTAACAACAAAAATATTTAAAAACCAAAAGAAATTAAAAAATATATAAATGTGTTAAACATAAAAATATATTTAACATTATTTAAAAAAAAAAACATATTATAATGTTAAATACATATGACAAATACCTACAAATATTATATTAAATAAAATATAAAATAATTCCTAGACAAATACATATTTTTAATTAGAAAGTATTTAGAAACAAAAAAATTAATTATTACATAAATCTACTTTTTTTATTTCCTACCCTGTAATGCCACACAATTCACAACCCATATCTAAATTTAAAAATAAATGTACTTCCTTAATTAACATGATTAATTACCATTTAAAAAAATATTATGAATTAAAAAACAAATTAAAACTCATAAAATTATTTAACTTCCCACACTTGACACCTATAATCCCCACAACCCACAGCTAAAATTAAACTGTAAAAAAATTAATTACACAATTAAAACCTATTTTCAATAAAAAAGAATAATATTTAATAACTAATTATAAAGTAAGTACAATTAATTTACTCCCCACACTGTACCCCTACAACAATAAAACCCCCACAGAAAAAAATATAAACAATTACCATAATTAATTATCAATTAATAAATTAATATTAATTAACAACCAATTAATAATTAATTACAAATAAATTACTTCCCACAATTAACACTACAACATCTAAATTAAATAAATAAAAAAATTATTTTTAATTTATTATAAGTAAATTACTTCCTCCCTATTCCCCTATAAACCCACAACCCGCTACAGAACAAAAGTTTTCACAAATGTAATTAAAATAAAATTCATAACTACTAAAAATGTAACACATATATTAAAAAACATAAACAATACTTAAAGAAAAAACATACATCATATACATTTAAAATATATAACACTAATTAAAAAATCTATATTTTAAACAACTATGGGGCCTATTACGATGGCGGGCGGAAAACCTCCCTGACCGCCATGGTAGTGGGAAAAGACCGCCCGCATGGACCGCGACATCACCGCCGGTCGAATTACGATGACCTGCGCTAGAAATCCGACCACGGCGGTCTGATCGCGGGCCTTAACATTGCGTCGGTTGCTGCTGCCCGCAGCACCGCCGAGATGCCGAAAGGAGCATGTCCTGCATTTCCCTGCACTGTGTGGCAGGCACTGCACAGTGCCTGCCACCTGGTACAGAGAAATGTAGGGGGGACCATGGGTACCCCCCAGTGCAACCCCCCCAACACATTGGGGGCCCGCAACGGGCCCCCGGAAGACAATCTCCGCATGCCTTTCCATGGCGGTTTGACCGCTGAGGTAAGGCTGGCTACCGCCGGCATCATAATCCTGCCGGCGGAGCCTGCTCTGCACCGCCACCATTATCCCGGTCCTGCTCCATCCGCCAGGCAGGAGTGCGGATGGCAACCGGCGGAAAAGCGGCGGTTGGAATTTCCCACCGCCGCGGTCACCACCGCCATCCTAATTTGACCGGCGGGTTTTTTGGTTGCGATCGCGGGCGGATGTCCACCGCCGGTCCGGCGGGCGCCACCGCCGTCCCGGCGGTGGACATCCGACCGCCATCGTAATAGACCCCTATATTTTTGCAAACAATATTATTGATTTATATATTTTTAAAAACGATATTTCTTACCTTAAATTCAGTATTCTTGACCACGATATTCTTGCTGTCGATATTTCTGAATCACGATATTTCCAACTTGATATTTGTTTAAGTCGATATTTCCAACTCGATATTCTGTCTCAGCACCGCTTTTCCTATCTCCTGTGCAATATTTCTCTCCCTTTCGCTGCTCCTTTTATGCTATCTCCTTTGTATTTCCTGCGTCCATTTTCTCGCCCTCTCCATTCCCTACCTCTCTTTTCTCTATTCCTCTATTATACCCCACCCTCTCTTCCTTAGCAGCTTTCCAGCTGACATTGTCCTTATAGCACCTTGTGAATTTTTTCCTGTACACTTTTACACTGTGTCCCTCGGTTAGCGCTTCCAGTGCTTTCTTATCTATCACTATGCTCTTCATCAATCCTGTACAGACCTGGTCCATGGGTGAAGGGCCTACTGGAATCACAACTGTATCATGGACTATAAATGACATAGAGCCTGGATCTCTCGTCTTGAGCTCTCATTGCCCTTCTTCATTCTCATACTCTCCCAGAACCCCTAGCCTCAAAGGTTGTATTTATTTACTCCAGAGTCTTCACTGGTGTCTCTAGAGAGGCCAGATAGTGGCAGTTCCCCAGTGCTAATTGTCCTGGCTACCCTGGTGCCCACCACCACAGCTGCTCTATGTATCGGGAGACAACACAGACAAAACAGACACTGCACCTTGCCACACACATTAAATTGTCCAACTACCTTTTGTAGCAAATTAGTGTTGTTTGATTAAAATGTTTGAATCTCTCTCTCTCCATCTATATGCACACACACTCACACACATACAAAAAGGCCATTGGTGGAGGAGAGGATTTTGCTGTGAGGGGGGGCACACTTCAATACCTCCGACCTACCACAAGCACTTTTTTATTGGACCATGTATAATCGCCGTGTTCAACCACCCTTCACTTCCCTTACCACTCATACAGCATTCTAGTTGTATTCTCTACAGTGACATAGCAATGTTGTTGTGGCCTCTTATGCAGACAAGAAAAAAAGTCCCCACCAGGTCAATACCCAGACCCAGAGACATCCACATTGACACAACTACCAAAACCCCCCAGGCATATTCCAACATTGGGAAAAGTCAAAAAGAGTATAATGCATGAGGTGCATCATTTAGGTCAGCACCGTGGCTTGAAGAGGATGTACACTTTTCTTGTAGTCAGAGTGCGTTTATCAACATGTTCCATCAGCTGTGACATTAGTAAACCTGGACTTGGAATCTCTACCTGCTGCCTTTTAATTTTGCTAATTCATTGGTGTCCACACTCTGATAATACTCTGGGGCCAATTCCGATCTCGGCCGGTAGGGCTCCAAATCGGATTCGGCTTAACCGGATCCGATTCGGAGCCCTATTTCCCGACCGATTCGTACGCGCGTCCGGGCGAGAGAGTACGATGCGAAATCGCCGACCGACTCGTTCCCGGGTCTAACCGCACCGACCGACTCGTTCGGACTCGACTCGCACCGCGCAATGGAGACGTTCCCCGGCCGGGTAAGTACGATGTGCGCCACGAGCAGTCCGACTGAGCCGCGCACTCCGGCTCCAAAGAGCAGTCGGAGCCGTACTTTGGGGGTCCGTGTCGGACCCCCCTGTACGCGTAGCCGCGTGAGTCGCACACAGGGGGGACACATGGGTCCCCCCCTACACGTGCATGTACGGCGCGACCCGCATCGACGCGCACATGCTGTAGGGGGCGCCCTTGTTCGCGTCGTGCCCATTGAGTCAATGGGAGCCCGTGTACGCGTCGTACGACTGGCTCCCATTGACTTCAATGGGAGTCCGAACGAATCGAGTCCGATGGCATACGTGCGCATCGTACTCGTTCGGTCGGACTGCTAGAGTCCGATTCGGTCGGAAATCTCTCCAAGTCCGGCTCGGTCGGAGATATTTCCGGCCCGAATCGGAATCGGCCCCATTGTAGAGACGAGGCAGTGCTAAGGGTTTTAACACATGCAGCTGTCTGTTACCATTCTTGACCACAGTATTTGTTAAGGACAGATGTATTTACACAGTCCATTGTTGTGTTTCCTGGATGCTAACACCTCGCTCTTGCTTCTTTTTCAACCTCCACGCCAATACCTCACAAAGCCATTTACTGATAAGCACCAATATCGATCAAGGACAAAAATAACCCCCAAAAATAAGCTGTGTTCCAACCCCACACTGTCTTCCCTATAACTCACTTTAAAATACTCCTCAGAGGGCTGATCCATTTAATGTTTGACAACAGCGCTTGAAACAGACTCCCTGTAGCGCATCTCAACCCATCCAACCTGCTACTGTTCAGAGAACAACTCAAGGATCTCCTGCCAACACCCAACCTACCAACATGTGATGCCGCTACTCAAGATTCACTAGTTTCCCCAACTCCTGACTTATTTATCATCAGCCCAAAAGTAAGACCTACCTCTTTCTCCAGCCTGCTGTCCTGCAGAAACAATCCATGGTGTCTTCCCCAAATTTCTCTGAATCGATAAAGCCAAAGCCAATCAGTCACAAACATAACCTTCCACACTGTGCAGCTTTCTCTTCCAGGGTGTCTGAGGGACTGACAGACAGACACATATTCACTGTAGAGGGCGTCCACGCACTTCTCCTGGCAATTGACAGAGACAAGGCATTTGATTGAGTGCACTGGCCTTTTTCTGCGGGAAATACTGGATGAGGTGGGTCTGGGTACACGATTCAAAACATGGGAATTGAGCAACTATTCTAGCCCCGCAGCTCGGATGCAGCGCTGGACCTTCACTTCAACCTAAAGAAATGGACTGACATCCTCCACAAAATGCACACCTCCTCATTCTGTGCCTTGGGAAAAGAGGCAATGCTTAAGATTACACACTATTGGTACTACACCCCAGGCAAAGGCAAAATGGAAACCCAACAGTCCTAATGGCTGTTAGTGTAACTGCGGCCACCCAGACACACTGACTCATCTCCTCTGACTCTGTCCCAAACTCAAACGCTACTGGTAGGCAGTGCTGAAAGATATCAATGAAATTTTTGCAACAGATATACCCTATCTTCCTAGCTATGTTTTACTGGGACTCCCCAATACCCCGACACACCCTCTAAACTCTAACAAAGGGAAGGCAATAATAATGGCTTTTGGCTTTGTGTTGGGCTAAACATGTCATCAAAGCCAAGTGGGGCACAGATACATTGTCATCTCACTTTGACTGGCAACATAAACTGTGGGACCTTAAAGGGATGGAAAAGCTTATTGCTTCCCTGGAGAACAAGTTGCTACACTTTGACGAAATGAGGGGTCCATTCATCCAATCTCTGGCACAGGACTTTTGGGAACTTACCTGTTTTCTTTACTTATGGGTATGCCAGCTTACAGGACGAGGGGGCATGCCTGACCAACAAGACAAAGACTGACCACAGTGGGTACGACGCACTAAAAGGCCCAGCCTGCTGACACGGAATACGTTGCGAAAGAGCTAATTCTGGCAAGAGAGGCAATGCTCCCTGGTGACAGCCCCTGATATTTTATCCCTCCCCTCCCGCCTTCCCAAGTCCCACCCTCCCCCGGTATCCTCCCTTTCCCTTTCCCGCCTCCTATCTCCTTCTTCTGTTCTCCCACTGTTATGTCCCACTGTTCTACCTCATTGGCCTTTGGATGTAGGTAAGAGTATTTTTTTCCCGGATAAATTAATAAAAAGAGCTGAACCATAAAAGTTCAATGGCTCTGCAAAATATTTAAATTTTAACATTGTTGAAATAATATTCCATCAACACAAGTAAAATTCAAAGTGGTGTATGCCAATAAGAAGCACTATTTACAAGGAGAATGAACTGAATTAAAACGTTTTAGGAAAAGCCAAGACCTCATTATATCAAGCAAAATAGAATATGCCACCAAATACTTAGATATTTAATATACAAAGATATTCTAATTTCACCAAGATTGAAGAAAAGTACATTCACGTTGATTAGTGTGATGGTAAATGTGAACCTTAAATGTTAAATCATCAATCTATTAAGAGTTATAACTTGGAAAGTTAAATCCCTGACACAGAGTTGCATTTTAATTGTGGAATATGCAGAAGTGGCCCATGAGCCTTAATGAATGAACCTAGATCCCGCTGAGCTGTCTGAGAAGGTAGCACTGTTGGGGGATACGGCGGTGGCTGATCAGACGAGTGTGAGCTATTTACACTTAACTAGAGAAATTCAAAGTCTGTGCTCACAATCCAGCACATCACGCATGCACTGAACACTGACAACCAACTCATGTAAAGGGAATACTGATCTCCTCTTCCTCAGTGTTTCCTTTATCTAATTTTCTTCCTGTGTGTCTCCTTTACCCATTGTTTCAGTGGATTTCTCTTTCTGCATTATTGCTCTCTCTTTTGCAAAGTCTTAATACTTTTCAGAAGCCTTCTCCTTTCCCTTTGTCTTTCATTGGCTCTCTTTTACATTTTCGCTCGATTTGTGGGTTCCTGGTCTCTTCCACCCATTTTCCTATTTGGGATCTTTTTACCCTATATTTATGGAGCTCTTTCTTTCTCTTTTTCAGCATTTTTTATCACCTCTCTCTGGGCATGTTTCTTTCACCGTTTCTGCCTCCCTGAGGCCCGTACTATTGCTCTCTGAGCCCCTGCTTCATCCATCCCACCAAGGCTTTTCTTCGCCCCATCTCTTGATCTATTTGAAAGGATTTCTTTCACTCTCTCCTAGGTTGTCTAACATTACCTTTCTCTCTTTGCTCCTCCGCCCCCTTCTCTTTATCTATCCCCTGACACTGGTCCACTCAACGTAGTCTACCATCTCTCTGGCTTTTTTAATTTTCTCTGCACAACATATGTTGATGATGTTCAACAGAAAGATAATGTATTGTTTTTCAGTGATCCTTACAAAACTCAAAATTCATATGCTCTCTCTCGTGGCTTATCTGCCCTTCTCCCTCTTTGGGTCTCTTTCATTCTTTATGTGGCTCTCTTCTCAGGCTCCTTTTATACTTTCTCTTTGGGCTCTCTTTCACTTTTTGATCTTATATTCTTTCATACGCCAGAGTGTTTTTTCCTCTGTGCAAGTTAATACATAATCCATAGCTCTAACCCCGTTCTCTTTCTCACATGCACACATTTGTGCTCTTCAAAGATTACTTTTTTCCTCTCTGTTTATATATTCACATCTGGGTATGCTTTAAGGTTTCTCATGTTTGTGGTCTCATATTTTCGCTGTTACTCTTGATCACTGGATACTTCTTTCACTCTCCTTTAGCAGTGGCGGCTCCTCGAGGGAGTGCTGCGGGGCGGTGGGCGGGGCGGGGGAGGGGCAGGGTGGGGGGTAGTAAACTCCGGCAGATGGCCGAACGGAGTTGAGTAAATAAATAAAATGAATTACATTGCGCGCTGCATCGCCGATTTGGCGTTGCAGCGCGCGCAATGTAATTTGTTTATTTATTTATTTATTTACTCAACTCCGTTCGGCCGTCTGCCGGAGTATACTACCCCCACCCTGCCCCTCCCCGCCCCACCTCCCCGCAGCACTCCCTCGAGGAGCCGCTACTGTCCTTTGGTCTTCGGAACCCTCTGATAACCCTCTTCACCTCAAGGCATCTCTTATAATAACTCGTTTTTACATAGTGCTTTGTTCTGTATTTCTACAGTCTCAAAGGTATTACTTTACAAATTTACCAACCTCAAAAAGATGAAACTGTGTCTTGGCCTAGTTGAGATTTGAATTCATGAACAACAGAAAACAAAGCATGTCTTCTCTTTTGGTCTCACTGTATCTTCTCTTTCACTCTATCTTGCTCCCCCTGTTTTACTTTCTGTTTTTCCTCCCTCTCTCGTTCTTCACCATATATGCTCTGCTTCTTCTGTCACCTAATTTTTTCCTTTGGCTACTCACATTTGTTTCCCCTCACATTGTTACACTTTTCAATCACATTTTTCCCTTCTGTCTGTTTCTTGCTCTGACTGATGCGCTCTCAGCTCTTATTTCATCTTCCACTGTGTCCCTTATATTTCTCTTTAAGAGTTCAGACTTCTTTATGTGTACAGATCTCACTTTGCATTTTAGAATGAAACTATAAAATAAGGTTAGAATCCCATACCGGAGTAAAGTCTTAAATAACTGCAAGGGCTGCATCACCTCATGGATAGGCAGCATTCTAATATAACGCTGCATATAGTTTTTAACAACATAATGTCATCGTAAAAATACAAATTGCAACATTTTTGCCCCTACGTTCAAATATGCACTGGCTGGCGCTTTGTTTGCTTGGGGTCTCTCCAGTGTCTACCATGAAGCCCAGGTCAAGGCACCTTTCTCCAGCACAAGTGCTGCACTCAAATGGACTCCTGTGAATCTCAGCACATTTATAACATTGTGTTAATGAGCCCTGGCATCTCCTTCAAAATTTGAAAAGACTTGGCACCCCAGGAGGGACTGTATGTACAGACAACAAACTTTAGGTTAATGCCAAATAATGTCTTAAGGGGCACATTACGATGGCGGGCGGAAGCACCACCGCCGTGCTGGCGGATGCAAAAACCACCAGTTACCGCCGGCACGCAGCAGTCCACACGCCCGTCCAATTACGATGCGAAAAGTAGGCCAAACACCGCCGGCAAGCCAGCAACACCGTCCGCCATCAAAGTGCGCCCGTACATGTAGCGGCGCAGCCTAACTGACACACACCGTCCGATGAAACACGTCCCGCCCGGCGCATAAATTACGATGCCGCAAACAAACGGCTCCCACGGCCAAGAGATACCGTACGACAAACCGAAGCGGTAACACGGACGCCGAGCACGGACAACGAAGAAGCGGCTCCCCGAGCATGAATCCAGCACTGCAGGCACTCCCCATGCTTCTGCTGATGCACCACCAAGGACGCAACGTACCGCGGAGACGCAGGTAGGCACACACACAACAAGTGCACGCAAACAGCGCACACAGTGCAAGGGCGGAAAAGCGGACAACCCCCACCAGCGCGTGTACACTACACATGTGCACAACGCAGAGGCCAACCGCAGCGCCATGCATGCGTCGCACACAGACACAGGGACACAACCAAGCAGCACACACACCAGCCCCAC
>CAWUFW010025871.1:0-39424 GCA_963921515.1 Calotriton arnoldi | reverse complement strand
ACACACTTACCCACCCATACAGTCTATCACAGTTGCACTCTTGAAACCATCCACCCAGTGAATCACCCACTCACACATCTATGCACAGAGTTGCACACACCCCTCCCACACAAACACTCAGGCACCCATACAGATACTCAGACAAGCATTCAATAACTCATATAGACACTCATGTAGCTATTCACAAACACATGCAGCCACTTACACAGCAACAGACAGACGGATACAGACATTCACCCAGTTTAGTCACTAACCCATGCATTCAGTAAGATACATTAAATCACTCACTTATAGAGTCAGTCACGCACCTACTAAATCATCCATACAGACACTTACACACCCACTCATTCTTCAATACGTCTTTTCCTATATATATTAAAAATATTTAAACTTTACAGAAACACACAGTCACTGGATGATGTCATCAGTGATGTCATCAGTGATGTCATTTGAGATGTCATCAGTGATGTCATCAGTGATGTCATGAGTGATGTAATATGTGACGTCATCAGCAGTGCATTGCGGGGGCGCGAGTTATAGTTAGCTGGACTAACTATAACGGGGGAATTTCACGGGTTTTGTACGAGTGCAATGTCCAACTAACTATAACTGTCCCTAAAACCTAAACCTATGGTTTTTTCAGTGAATTTCAAAGGTTTTTTAAATGCTAATTTGTAACTATAACGTCCCTGAAACCTATGGTTTTTTCAGTGAATATATATATATGTATATATATATATTACCTACTGGCGGTCGCCAGTAGGTAGTTATAGTTAGGACCTAGTTTCCAACAGAAAAGCATTTTTTGTTTTCCCAATAACTTTAGCGTCGTTTGACAAATCTTCGCGAAATTTTCAAAACTAGTGGGGCGCTCCGATCAGCTCCTGTTTTGAAAGTTTCGGGGTGATTCGTCAAGCGGGGGATGAGAAAAAAGGGGGATCCCAAAACACATTTTACCCATGTAAATTTCCATAGCAAACTTTAGACAAAGCTACAGCCCCAACTGCTGAATGGAACTACACCACATTTGGCAAAAAGGTAGCTCTTGGTTCAGAAAGCAACCTTTTTTTTAAATGGTGTCAATCTATTCAGTAGTTTCTAAGAAATTAAAAAATGTAAAATATCGATATCTGGGCGGAGCCTAACCACACATCTCATTGTGAGATCTGATTGGCTGTCAGCACTTCATCCTGGAATTGTTGGCAGCCATCTTGGGACCAATATACATGATAGCATCCCATTGAAATGCATTGTAGTGAATAGAAGATTTTGACGGTCACCAAAAGGAGAACTATAAAGGGTGATAACAGACTTTAGTTACATTAGAAATCATTTGTTCATGGAACCATACTAATTTTAGGAATTGTGGTGTGTTCTAAGGTGATTTTACCCTGTGAAAAACCTTCTGCTGGGATATCATGAATCATGTTTGAGAGAAAACTATTTTCTCATGCTTGCCCCATAGAGGTTTGGAAGGTGCTCCGGAAGCTAAAATGAGAGCATATTTTCTGTAAATTCACATTATCTTTCTCAGTCATGTGAGAATGAAGTCTGACATTCTCAGTAAAACATGTACATCCAACAAGAGCAGAGACTGTCAGTTGATTCCTTTGTGTTCTGCTGCAGCTTCCCAGAGTGTTCTAAAGAACAACTAGAGCGCTAACAGCCTTACTTATGACAAAAGTATGGCACACCTGAAACCACCTTGATTGGAATAAACTGGTAACACTTAAAACATTTAAGTTAAAAAGGAACAAAATGATGGGGTTCATTTTGTCATAGAAATTATGGTTAGTGCTGTAGAAAGAAAAATTAGGACATGTTTTAAGTGAGATCTCAAATATCTTCCTGTTATATTTCAACAGGAGCAGCCTGTCAGTTGATTCCTTTGTGTTCTACTGCAGCTTCCTAGAGTGTTCTAAAGAACAACTAGAGAGCTAACAGTCTTACTTATGACAAAATTATAGCTCACCTGAAGCCATCTTGATTGGAATAAACTGGTAATACATAAAACATTTAATTTAAAAAGGAACAAAATGAGGGGGTTCATTTTGTCATAGAAATTATAGTTAGTGCTGTAGAAAGAAAAATTAGGACATGTTTTAAGTGAGATCTCAAATATCTTCCTGTTATATTTCAACAGGAGCAGCCTGTCTGTTGATTCCTTTGTGTTCTACTGCAACTTCCCAGAGTGTTCTAAAGAACAACTAGAGCGCTAACAGTCTTACATATGACAAAATTATGGCACACCTGAAGCCATCTTGATTGGAATAAACTGGTAACACTTAAAACATTTAATTTAAAAAGGAACAAAATGAGGGGGTTCATTTTGCCAATGAAATTATGGTTAGTGCTGCAAAAAAAAAAATTAGAACATGTTTTACAGTGAGATCTCAAATCCTCTTCTATTTCATTAGAAAATTCTGACATGCAGACTGAGATAATCACTTTCAATGCCAGCCGTAGACTTCCAGTTAACTCCCTGGTGAGCAGTAGCTTTACTACAGTAATCTAATGAGCAACTAGAGTGCTAACATTCTGAATTAATGGCAAATGTGTGACACATCTGAATGCTTTCTTGATGGAATCAAAGTAAAAAACTGAAAGCATTTCCTACTGAGGAGACTGCAGTAAATGAGGAGATTAGGAAACTTGATAACAAATAAGTCTCCCAAGATGGCCACCAGAGAAAAAAGAGCCCAAATGTAGCACAAATATCACCCAGATGTAGCCCACATATAGCCCAATGACAGAAGTGTGCAAAACACTTTTTATTTTTCGTTTTTTTGCAGTTTTATATAGTGCAGACTCGTCAGGTATTGGAGCGTTGCTCTTACTTGGACCCCTTATTGCGTATTTTGCACAAAGTACATGAGATTGATCTTGCGAAACATTGAACTTTACTATTCTGTTAATGTGAAGTTGCTCTGAACCGGGCTTTGTAACACCTGTTTTTACCTACTGGTTTTAATTAATTATCACTGTATTGTATTAAGAAAGAGGATTTACTGTTTTTATGTACACTTTAAAGATCTATGTTTCTAAATCAGATCGAATAAAGTTTAATGAATTTAATTGAAGTCTCCCAAGATGGTCACCAAAGAAGAAGGAGCCCAAATGTAGCACAAATATCACCCAGATGTAGCCCACGTATAGCCCAATGACAGAAGTGTGGAAAACACTTTTTATCCTTTGTTTTTTTGCAGATTTATATAGTGCAGGCTGGTCAGATATTGGAGTGCTTTACATGAGCATTGGTTACATCATACAAGGACAAACTCATTTTGGTTGTAGGCATGGGTAGATAAAGTGATTTGACCAGAATCACAGAATGTCGAGCTGAAGCAGAAACTCCAACTTGGTTCCCCAGTTGCAAAGTCTGCAGCTCTGGAAGTAACATCACATTCTCCCCCCTAAGCGTAACATTTAATTAAGTGGTCTAATTGATATAAAAACATAAAGATAACAAATAATTTAAAAGTGCTTTGTCGCTATTTGAGAACTCAGAAAATATGTCCTCATTTTAGTTTTTTAGAGCACTAACCATAATTTCTATGCAAATAAGACCCTCTCATTTCTATAATTTCTAAAGAAAATGCTTTAGGTATTACAGGTTTGATTACATCAAGATGACGTCAGGCGTGCCACTTTTGTCATAAATATAGAATGATAGCAATCTAGTTGTCTCTTGTCTCTTTCTGCACATCTCTTGCCTCTTTCTGCATCTTTCTTGCCTCTTTCTGCAGCTCACTCTCTTCTTTCTGCACCTCTCTTGCCTCTTTCGGCACCACTCTTGCCTCTTTCTACACCTCTCTTGCATCTTTCTGTACCTCTCTTGCCTCTTTTGCACCTCTCTTGCCTCTTTCTGCACCTCTCTTGCCTCTTTCTGCACATCTCTTCCCTCTTTCGGCACCACTCTTGCATCTTTCTACACCTCTCTTGCATCTTTCTGTACCTCTTTTGCCTCTTTTGCACCTCCCTTGCCTCTTTCTGCACCTCTCTTGCCTCTTTCTGCACATCTCTTCCCTCTTTCGGCACCACTCTTGCCTCTTTCTACACCTCTCTTGCATCTTTCTGTACCTCTCTTGCCTCTTTCTGCACCTCTCTTGCCTCTTTCTGCACCTCTCTTGCCTCTTTCTGCACCTCTCTTCTTTCTGCACCTCTCTTGCCTCTTTCTGCACCTCTCTTCTTTCTGCACCTCTCTTGCCTCTTTCTGCATCTCTGTTGCCTCTTTATGCACCTCTCTTGCCTCTGTCTGCACTTCTCTTGCTTATTTCTGCAGCTCACTCTCTTCTTTCTGTACCTCTCTTGCTTCTTTCTGCACCTCTCTTGCCTCTTTCTGTAGCTCACACTCTTCTTTCTGCACCTCTCTTGCCTCTTTCTGCACCTCTGTGCCTCTTTATGCACCTCTCTTGCCTCTGTCTGCACTTCTCGTGCTTATTTCTGCAGCTCACTCTCTTCTTTCTGCACCTCTCTTGCCTCTTTCTGCACCTCTCTTGCCTCTTTCTGTAGCTTACTCTCTTCTTTCTGCACCTCTCTTGCCTCTTTCTGCACATCTCTTCCCTTTTTCTGCAGCTCACTCTCTTCTTTCTGTACCTCTCTTGCTTCTTTCTGTACCTCTCTTGCCTCTTTCTGCACCTCTCTTGCCTCTTTCTGCAACTCACTCTCTTCTTTCTGCACCTCTCCTGCCTCTTTCTGCACCTCTCTTGCCTCTTTCTGAACATTTCTTCCTCTTTCTGCACCTCTCTTGCCTCTTGATGCACATCTCTTGACTCTTTTTGCTCTTCTCTTGCCTCTTTCTGCAGCTCACTTGCTTCTTTCTGCACCTTTCTGCCTCTTTCTGTACCTCTCTTGACTCTTTCTACACCTCTTACCTCTTTCTGCACCTCTCTTGCCTCTTTCTGCACCTCTCCTGCCTCTTTCTGCACCTCTCTTGCCTCTTTCTGAACATGTCTTCCTCTTTCTGCACCTCTCTTGCCTCTTGATGCACATCTCTTGACTCTTTTTGCTCTTCTCTTTCCTCTTTCTGCAGCTCACTCTCTTCTTTCTACACCTCTCTTGCCTCTTTCTACACCTCTCTTCCCTCTTTCTGCAGCTCACTCTCTTCTTTCTGCACTGCTCTTGCCTCTTTATGCACCTCTCTTGCCTCTTTCTGCACATCTCTTGCCTCTTTCTGCACCAGTCTTGTCTCTTTCTATACCTCTCTTGCCTCTTTCTGCACCTCTCTTGCCTCTTTCTTCACCTCTCTTGCCTCTATCTGCACCTCTCTTGGCTTTCTACTCCACTCTTGCCTCTTTCTGCACCTCTCTTGCCTCATTCTGCACTTCTCTTGCCTCTTTCTGCACCTATCTTGCCTCTTTCTGCACCTCACTCTCTTCTTTCTGTACCTCTCTTGCTTCTTTCTGCACCTCTCTTGCTTCTTTCTGCGCTTCTCTTGCTTCTTTCTGCACCTTTATTCCTTTTTCTGCATTTTTCTTGCCTCTTTCTGCACCTTTCTTCCTCTTTCTGGACCTCTCTTGCCTCTTTCTGCACCTCTCTTGCCTCTTTCTGCACCTCTCTTGTCTCTTTCTGCACCTCTCTTGCCTCTTTCTGCACCTCACTTGCCTCTTTATGCGCCTTTCTTCCTCTTTCTGCACCTCACTCTCTTCTTTTTGCAACTCTCTTGCTTCTTTCTGTGCCTCTCTTGCTTCTTTCATCACTTCTCTTGCTTCTTTCTGCACCTCTCCTGCCTCCTTCATCACTTCTCCTGCTTCTTTCTGCACCTTTCTTCCTCTTTTTGCACCTCTCTTGCTTTTTTCTGCACTTTTCTTGCCTTTTTCTGTACTTCTCTTGCTTCTTTCTGCACTTCTCTTGCTTCTTTCGGCGTCTTTCTTTCTCTTTCTGCACATGTCTTACCTATCTAGGTGTAGTTAGAAATTAGCTTTTAAAAAACCTTAGAAATTCACTGAAAAAACCACAGGTTTCAGGGATGTTATAGTTAGAAATTAGCATTTAAAAAACCTTAGAAATTCACTGAAAAAATCACAGGTTTCAGGGACGTTATAGATTGAAATTAGCATTTAAAAAACCTTAGAAATTCACTGAAAAAAACATAGGTTTCATGGACGTTATAGTTAGAAATTAGCCTTTAAAAACCGTAGGAATTCACTGAAAAAGCCATTAGTTTCAGGGACGTTATAGTTAGTTGGACATTTCACTAGTACAAAACCAGAGAAATTCGCCCGTTATAGTTAGTTGAGCTAACTATAACTCGCGCCCCGGCAATGCACTGCTGATGACGTCACATATTACATCATTCATGACATGGTCAGTGACATCACTGATGACGTCACTCGTCACATCTCAAATGACATCACTGATGACATCACTGAAGACATCATCCAGTGACTATGTGTTTCTGTAAAGTTTAAATATGTTTTATATATATATATATATATATGCCAAGGTGTTTTGAAGAATGAGTGGGTGTATAAGTGTCTGAATAGATGATTTAGTAGGTGCATGACTGACTGTATAAGTGAGTGATTAATCGTGTCTTACTGAATGCATGGGTTAGTGACTAAACTGTGTGAATGTCTGTATTAGTCTGTCATTTGGTGTGTAAGCGGATGCATGAGTTGGTGAGTAGCTACATGTGTGTCTATATGAGTTATTGATGTTATTGATGTTGGTGAGTGAATGGATGTCTCAGTGGTACATGTGTGAGTAACTACATATGTGAAAGGCAGTATATGTGAGTGATGGAGTATATAAATGACTATATGTGAGAGTGAGTGATTGTGAGAGTGTCTGTATGGATGAGTGTGTGCTTGTGTCAGTGATTGTAGAAGAGAGTAAGTATGTGTTAGTATCTGTATGAATAAGTGTAGTGGTGTGTGTATAACTGTATAGGTGAGTAAATGGGAGTGTGTTTGATTCTTTGCATGACTGACTAGGTGTGTGAGTAACTCTATGGGTGAGTGGTGGTGTGTGAGTGTCTGAATAAGTATATGAGTGCTTATGATAGTGCTGCATTGATGAGTGACTGCATGTATGAGTAACTGTATGGATGAATGAGTGGACATGTGTGTAGACCTAGGAATCAGTGAGTGGGTATGTAGTAACTGGTATTGGTGTGTCTATGGTTTTGAAAATGGTAGTCTGCCTTTTAGAGTGGGTGTATCAAAGGTTATATTAGGGTGTGAGGAGGTGCATCAGATTATCACGTGGATGATGTCATCAGTGATGTCATTTGAGATGTCATCAGTGATGTCATCAGTAATGTCACTGACCATGTCATGAATGATGTAATATGTGACGTCATCAGCAGTGCATTGCGGTGGTTCGAGTTATAGTTAGCTCAACTAACTATAACGGGCAAATTTCTCTGGTTTTGTACTAGTGAAATGTCCAACTAACTATAACGTCCCTGAAACCTCTGTTTTTTTCAGTGAATTTCTAAGGTTTGCTGTAAATAAAGTAACCATCACTGCCATTGGTACACTGACAGCCATATGGGACCTCGGCTCCCGCCATGCCATGCAATCTCAAAGCTCCAATCCTCAAGACCTCGGGCAGACAGGAAAAAGCAGCACAGCCAGAGAATGGTTGTTTCAGGTACACTTGTTTATTTTTCTTTTTTTCTCTTTCCTTTTTTAGCCAAAGTGCATCATACTCACAAGCACAGGCCTACCTGTTTCGGCCGAAGCCTTCTACTGGAACGTCCTTGGGGGTCATCTACCCATCCTGTTATCTCCAGTAAGTCCCACACAGCAGGACTGCTGAGAGGTTGTCAGAGGCCATGCCCCCTTTCCCACCAATGTGCAAATGCGCCTCCTGGAGCACTATTAGTAAGGGGATGAAGTCCCCTTGGCTCCAGAGGGTACTTGGGGCCAACTACCCCTCCGGTTAACTCCAGTAAGTCCCACACACTGGGTTTGCAGAGAGATGTTTGGTGGCCAGGCCCCATTTCTCCACCGCGCTGCAAACGCACCTCCTGGCACACTACTAGTTGTAACATGAAGTCCCCTTGGCTCTTGAGTGTCCTTGGGGGCCAAATTCTTCTCCTCTCACCTCCAGTAAGATCCACACAGCTTGATTAGTAAGAGGTTGTCAGAGGCCACGACCTCTTTCTCCGCCACTCTGCAAACATGCCTCTTGGTGCACTACTGGTTGGGGGAAGTAGTCCACTTTAGTCCTGAGGCCCTGAGGAGTAACGTGGAATTCATTCAACAACCAGAAGCATGCAAGGAGGCATGTTTGCAGAGTAGTGGGGAAAGGGGGCGTAGCCTCCAAGTCCTCTAAGCAATCCCACTGTCTGGGGTATACTGGAGGTAACAAGAGGGTTTGTTGACCCCCAAAAGACCCTCAGCATTCAAGGGGACTTCATTCCCTAACCACCACTGAGCCAGGAGGCTTGTTAGCAATGTCCGTCTCAGTAGAATAATGTGATAGGGGACCCGGGAAGAGGTTGTATAGATCCCAATGCTCTTCATTTAGGAAGTCTTGATTGGCTAGCGTATTATATATCCGCAGGGAGCAGATGATGATCAATAGTTAGACAATTAGGTGATTCCTCTGTAGTGAGTTATGGAAGGAATTTACTCATCAAGAAGATCTTAGCTTCCTTCTTGAATTTTGACGAGAATGGTATTCTTCTAATGTTTGGCGGTAGCAAGTTCCAGATTCTGGGTGCGGCACCTGAGAAGGCTCAGTTGTATATTTTCTTCTTCTGGAAAAACGGTGGTTTCAGCATAAGATCTTTGGTGCCCCAGAAGTACCTGCCTCCTTCGGATATCATCACTTTCTGAGCTAGATACACCAGTGTTTTTGAGTGTAGTGCCTTGTGTGTGATACAGGCCAGTTTGAGTTGTATTTTGGCTTTGTATGGTAGCCAATTCAGAGCTTTTAAGTGCAGAGAGATGAGATCACATTTTCAAGAGCCAGTTATGAGTCTTGCGGCTGCTTTGAGACAGGTTTTTAGCGGAGCTGTTGAGATCTTGGGCAGGCCAGCTAGAGTTGTACATCCGTGTTCGATCCTCGCGATGACCAAAGCCTGAACTGCCATTTAGAGGTCTGACGTTTCTAGGAATGGTTTCAGTTTTCTAAGACAACTCAGGTGGAACTGGGTGTTTTTAACCAACGAGATGATGTGGGTTTGCATGTTCAGGTTCTTGTCCAGTGTGATTTCTAGTGATTTGGCTGAGTCCACTTAGATCGGGGTGCAGTTAAGCGTGGTGATCAGTTTGGTCCATTCCTTTATTTCCAAAGAGATTTTGGGGAGAGAAATTAGTAGGATTTCAGTTTTTTGCGCATTTACTTTAAGCTGATTACTTGTTAGCCAATGAATGGTCATCTTTAGTGCTTAATTCATTGTCTTGATCTCCTCCAGAGATAAAACTTTAATGTAAATCTGTGTGTCATCAGCATACATATGAAACAAGATGTTGGCGTGTCGAAGTCTTTCAGCCAGAGGTTCCATGTAGAGGTTAAAGAGAGTTGGGGAAAGAGTTGATCCTTGCGGTTCCTCCAATCATAATAGGGGACGCCGATGATAGATTTTGATTTACTAAAAATCTTTGTGTTGTGTTCTCCAAAAAAGATTTAAACCATTTGAGGACAGTTCCGGACTGTCCCATTCTGATTCCGAGTTGATCTAGCATTTTATCATGGTTTACGGTGTCAAACACAGATGAAAGGTCCAGAAGAATTAAGAGACAAGCTTTGTCTTCGTATAGTGCTTAGAAGGCCTCATCCACTATATGAAGTATTGTAGTTTCCATACTATGGTCTGGTCTGAAACCCGATTAGCAGCCGTCTAGCAGATTAAATGTAGAGATGTGTTGGCTCAGTTGTTGATGCTCACATTTTTCTAGCACGTTCACTAATATAGGAATATTGGATACTGGCCTGAAATTATTTGCGTCAGCAGCGTTCAATGTCGTTTTTTTAATGCTAGGGATGACTTGCCCAGTTTTTGGGCAGTCTGGTATGAAGCCTTGAGACAAAGAGGCGTGGATTATCGCAGTCCAGATAGGGACGAAAAAATTGGTTGGTTATCGTCGAGAATTTCAAAGGGAGAGGATCATTGAAGTGGTTATTTGGTTTTGTGAATGAGAGGATTTTGGAGATGTCGTGGTCATTATATAACTTGAAGGAAGACCATTAAGCTTCATTTTTTGACACTGCTTGGTGGGAGTGTGTAGGTTCATCGATTTGTGAAGCCATCAAGGAAGGTAGGTTGATAGCGGCTGCTTTAAGCTCATTTCCCTATGAATTGACTTTGTCTGTGAAGAAAGACGAGGATTCCTCACAGCTTATTAGGGGTTTTGCAACTTCTTTAGAGGATTTTGCCAATTTATTCGACTGTAGTTTTACCATTTCAAAGAGTTTACGTGGTCTATTTTGAGCGTTCTCCAGTTCCAATCTGAATTTCAATTTGAATAGCCTTCGGAGCTGGGCTGCGCAGCCCCCCTCCTGAGGCCAATTTTGGCAGCACGGACCCCATCCTCCGGGTCAAGGTCTTTACTTTAAATATGTTTTCGAAAAAGAAGAGGGGACCATGTGGCCCCCTCTCCCCGGGCCTATTTCGGCCCCAGGGATCCCATCCCCAGGGCCAGGACTTCATAATTTTTTTTAAAATGGGGAGGGGACCGCATGGCCCTGGGCCATTATCGCCTTGGAGACCCCATCCCACGGGGCATGGTTGATCAGTTGCTGAAAGACTTCAGTTGTAAAGCTTCGAAATTGTCCTGCCACAACATTCTAAGCTTTCACCCTCGTTTGGAAGTCGTTAGTGTGCTGCAGCTGGCCACCCTGACAGTGTGGAGGAGAAAAAAAAAGGATAAAGACATGCAACATAAGAAGAGCCACAGCTCAATGGTGTAGCAGGCAGGTGTGCAACACAGGCCCCCGCTGCCCCTGAGGTGCGAGGCCCCTTTAGGGGCCCCAAACCTTCATGGAGTTAAATGCATATCTGTGAAGGCCAATGGATGTCTGTGAGATAGAGGAAACTCAAGGGCTCCTCTTCACATTCTGCTTAGGGGCCCCATCATTTTGAGATGCGCCACTGGTAGCATGATCATTGTGGGCTGAAATGCAAGCATGAAAACTGGGCCCTTCATACGAGGTTTGATAGTAAAAAATAATAACAAATAATTGGGTTTCGGAGGGCCCTTTACGTCCATGGCCCGCGCGCCACTGCACCTGCTGAGCTGCTGATAGGTACGCCCCTGCCCCAGCTGCTAGTTGTTGTACGCAGAACATATAACAATCTCTCGACAACATAATAGAGTCATCCCAATGTTTTGACAGACATTGACGTTCTTTAAAACAGAGCCGGGTGGCAGGAGGGAAGAATATAGGCAATATCACAGAGTAGCAGCTCACAGTTTTCTTTGATGCGTCCTTGAAGCAGGATTTCTTTGTAAGCAGTACATCTGAACATGGGACTTTTTAGCTCTGGAAAGACTGCAGCTTGTTTCATCTTTTTGGTACTTATGGATGCGATACTGCTCCAGAGGGCGAGGAGAAAAGAACAATATTGTATGATCACAACTAAAATGATGACAATAGGCAAAACAAAAGTGTGTGAAACAATCACTGTGGAACGAGCAACAGAAATACGAACATCAGTACAAACAGCTCCATCTTTTCAGCGAAAAATAAAGAAAAAGGCATCCACCATGGTGAAAACCTTGCGGTCCGTATAATCATTTATACATTAGAAGATATCCTTGCGGCGTTTTTGAGCAAAAAGTCCTTGGCAGCGACTTCAAAAAGTTTACCATGGGAAGACAGCCAGTGTTTTTATTTGACCTTCTTTTACGAAATGTCTAATTTTAAATTCGCCCTGTTAGATCAAGGAACTGAAATCGGAAACGTGCCACCTTTTCCCACCAAAATTTCAGTTGGAGGGTCGTGGGAGGTTGGGGAAGGGGAGAGGAGGATGAAAGACACGACCAGGAGATGAGCACAAGGGGGCAGATTTACAAGCCCCTTGCGACACTTTTACGCCGCCGTTGCGTCACTTTTGTGACGCAGCAGCGGCGTAAACCATGCGCCACGTTGCGACTTATTTACAACGTGACGCATCTAGGCAGATGCGTCACGTTGTAAAGCACTGCGCCACATGAAACCTGCGTCACGTTTCATGTGGGCGTTCCGTCGCAGTGTGGGCGTTCAGTCGGAGGAAAGCCTCGGAAAAGTGACGCAGTGAAATCTACAAGATTTCACTCAGTCACTTTTCCGACGCCGCTGCGTCAAAACCTTGCGCCTGCTTGAAGCAGGCATAAGGCGTGACGCAGCATGTTGGAGATAGGCCAGGTTGGAACAGTGCTGGAGTTGCGTTGCGCACGCGACACGGTTCTCGCACTGCGCCAAACTTACGCCGGCAGATACGTCACGCATCTGCCTATCCGTGCGCCACGGCGCGCCGCATTGGAAATGCGGCGCATCCATGGTGGCGCACGGGTAATTTTGCGGGACGCATCTTTCCTGGCGCATCCCTGCTGATTTGCAGGGATGCGCCAGAAGTTGTAAATCTGGCCCAAGGTGTAAAGGGTGTGGCCGCCAGAGGTATGGTAATAAGAAAAATATGAATGCGGGTTTGGTCACTTCTTTGAGACCAGAGGCGCTGTATTTTCATTCAACTCAAATACGAGCATAAGTAGTTTTCCAACTGGCGCCCAAATTCAGCCATTCAGCCACCCCCTCCATTTGTCAGGATATTAGAGAGGAAAAGAAAATTTAAATGACGAGTCGTACAAACCTCAGGTAACCATGTCTGCACCATTTGAATCCATGAGCATTTTGACCGTTTCGCTTGATCGAAGTTCCAGTCTTCAGCTGCCACTTTATATATTTGAAAAAGATTCCACGCAGCACCAATTTACTGTTGACAGCAAAGCTGTCAACAATGATCTAATCAGCAAGACACGCTGGGAGTTGCAGAACTGTATCTGCAATGTGTGTACAAGTCAGCACTTTCGGCTTGTACTTATTTCGAAAACATGCACCTGTCAACAATTGCCATAAAATCGTCTTTGAAAAAAGAGAATACAGGCAATACATAGCATCCTTCGGCTGCCTGTCGAACAGTTAGGACCCCATCTCCATTATGTATTTTCATCTGAAGGCGTCATGCCCAAGGTAGCATACATACTGTGACTCTCAGGCTACTTAGTATACTCGGCTGTTATGGTACTCACCTTAATTTGTTTACTCTCCCAGTTAATAAAGAATCTGCAACATAGCAAGCATTCATATAACAACATTAAAAAGACCGGCAATTTCTAAATGAAAAAAAAGATCGTCAATCGTTTTTTTATAACATATTATTGCTTTTGAGAAAATTGGCACACATTGAACATATCATTTCCAGTCCATAGCTGGGGACTCCCTGGAGCCGGTTACAACATTCCCTCTGATTATTCGGTTCCTACCTACCCACTTCATTTGTTCCCCACCTTCAGTCCGGAGAATGCCCACCATTTCCACCAGATTATGAAGCATTTTTTGCGGCGATATATATAGGTTCTTCTAGTTCTGCACATTAGTCCATACCTGCTGTCCATTCCCACAGAGTGGGGGAGGAGGGAGGGAGGGAGGCATCTGGTGCCTCCAAGTATTTTGCGATGTCTCTTTTTACCAGTAGAGTTCCCAGGCCCACCAACGTACTGTCATCCCTAGGGTCTCCCATATTGTGTAGGATACAGAGCAATAGCTTCTCAAAGATTTTGATGTTATGGAATGGAACCATAAAATCCTTGGCATCTTGCGTCTAAAGATTTCAAAGCAGGTCCACGTTTTATTCATCCTTTTGCCACATGAATGTTGCATGGAGTCAATTCTTGTATTTCCTTATCCACTTATTTCACCTTCATTGCCAGCTGTCACCTCTACAGGGAGGCCTGGTGCAATAAGACAAGCCTACAAAGTTAAGATGTACTTGTGTTTTGATTTTGATTTATTGCTGCTAATGAAAATTGGGTTCACTTGTGGCCTAAAATTCTCCCTGGCCTTATTGCTTCATGATCTGCAGGGGGAGAACTGTCTACATGTGTGGCCATTCATCCTTCCTTCTTCTTTCTCCTTATTAGATGAAGGGTGGAATTCTGAGTATGAGGAAAGGTTAAGTCAGTGCCAGGAATTGCATGAAGTTTATGCTTCATGGAGCGCAAAAGTAGCCAAAACCAGCCTACTTTATCACTTCCCAGTCTCCTCATTTTGTGCTCATAGAATATGATTTGGGAGCAAATAAGTCCCTCCATCTAATGTTTCTATTCAGAAGAGAACCATGAGACATACGGCAGGTGAAATCCTTTAAGAAATCAGCAATCACTATTTCCTATTTTACAATTAGATACTCGGGTGTTGGGAAGCTCAGAAAGTATGTCTAATATTTCCCAAGACAGCAAAAAGCTATTGGAAGATACTGAAGAATGCAATTCACCTCTGTGGTAGTATGACCCCAGATGAATTCTGAAGATAAATCTAGGGTCAGCTTGTACCTGGTATGGTTCCTAATGTGAACCTTCACCAGCTGCTTGCGTACTGCATTATGCAGGTTGAACTGCCTGAAGTGAAAAACCTGAGGTTAGAAGAGTTTTTTGCTGGTAAGAGTATGGAACAGTATAGTGTCCAAATCCTGCAGTTTGCACTCCGTCAAATGGGTTTATCGAGTCACATCACAGGTAGAAATCTCCATCACCCATTTGCTTATGTGCCAGTGAAATCCTTTGAATTATCCACTCAGAGAATTGCCGAACTCACATTGAAATGCAACCATCACCCTGTACCATTCAGTAATCAAGATGGAAGAAGACTAGGCCCATGTGGAATTTTTGTTACATTGGCGTAATCTTGCATAATTTCCAGCATTTTGTGTTACACCTGTTATGTGATATTCCTGAAATTACACCTAGTGTAATTTCAAGTCTTTTTGGTTAAACGTCCTATTGTGGGATCACGAGAGCAGCAGGAATTAACAGAATATAAGCAGCTGTCATTCGCGGCACTTGTGTTTTTGTATCGCAAAATGAGTCCTCTTATCTCAAAGGATGCGTTTCATGTCAAAATATAGTGTTAAGTGCCAGATTTGCATGTCACATAACTTACGTAATATTTCTGAAATGTGACATAATTATTCTAAAGGAAATTAAATAACTTACTCATAGGTCATACCTAAGAGTAAATTAAAGTGTTGCTTAAACCTTCCCAAGTGTGGGGGGCACCAGAGTGCCTGGCTCCAACATGGCCACACCTGTGTGGGGCTTCTTGGGCCAGGAGCGCAAATCCATTATGCTCACTGCACCCATCATGGCATCCTGTGTTAAACTGACATCGGATGCATCCGTGGACACGTCCAGTCACACCTGAACCGAAAAGTCAATGATCGCTCTGCTGGGGAGGCAGAGGTGTTTGGGGCCTACGTGGCTTGGGCGAGGTTGCAGGAGATGCGGAGTCGCAGCTGAAGTCGTGGGCCCTGAAGCAGAGTGCGACTGTGAGTGGCCTGCCTGCATAGTGATCTGTGGCCTCCAGGTTTCAGGGAGCAGGCCCTGTGCGCAGCCTGCTTGTCTCATGACTTCTGGTATGTACTCAGGCCTGGTTGGGCCCAGAGTATCGTGACTGCGTTATACACGGTCATTGTTATGGATACAGCCCATAGGTTCTTATTTATGCTGAATGGTTGTCATGGGGCAGCCTCCGTACTACCGCACCAATATCAGCATTGCCTCAAGCCACCTTCGCTTTTGCATGGGGGGTCTACCTTCACTCATGGTGTAATGTTGTAGCTGGGCCGGGCACTAGGACCGGCACAGGGGATCTAGAAGTGGGAGGGGATTGGAAAGGAGAATGGGGAGGGGTCAAAGAGGCAGAGGAAAGCAGGAGATGTACGAGTGAGGACGCTGACGAAATAAAGCTCCCACTGAATACCTAATCAGTGTTGTCTGTGTATTAATTACGACACTACAGCTGGCGACGAGGGTGGTCGTGGACCTTCGCTGCACTTACCTGGTGCAGACGTATCCTGTCGAGCGCTCTGCTGCTTTGGAGCTGCCCTACTGTATTGCGACCTGGGGAGCCCACCCCGGTCGCGTCGTGCCCCTGCAGTGCCTGCCGTCCTGCCAAGCGCTCCATTGCCTAGGAGCTGTGGATTTGCGCCGTGACCCGGGAGCCCACCCCGGTCGCGTGTGTCTCCTGCTGCGTACCGTTGTAGACGCGAACCGGGAGCCCACCCCGGTCGCGCAGGATCCGGGCTGTGTAATGCCCGCTTTGCTGCTCTGCCCGAGAGTGTTGGTGGAGACGTGTGGAGACGAGTCCTGGACCCGGTGACTGCTTCCCCACAAGTACCGGTAAATTCCTGTGCCTGCCTGCTCCCGCGTTGCTGAGCCACTGATTCTGGCTGTACTCTCGCGAGGAGCGGGATCTCCCCGGCGGCAATCTTGGGATCAGGCACCTCAGCCAATCCCCTTCGAGGATTGCCCGGCGGCCATCTTTAAGTCAGGCAAGCGCCAAAACTTCATTTAATGACACTGCCAATGGTGTAACACACATGTTCTGGAGTGTAATTACTGGCCATCTTCAGCTGGAGGAGTGGACCACACGTTTTCCTTGCTGCCTGCCTTTGTACATCATCAATGATAATAGTAGCAAGTCCATGTCAAGTGACTGGTGCGACTGATGCATTCCTGGGTTTACTTATTGCTAAGTTTGCATCCTACTTCGAGTGCTGCTATTGCCTACAGTACTGCACTTGCGCCAAGTGACGGGCGCTGTGAGATTCACTGTGCCTAGTCACGTTCAGACAAACCATCCACTCAATCATACTGCCCGCATTCATACATCATGTCTGGGTCCCCAACGTCCAGACAGCGTCACACCTCTGCTGGCGCCAGCAACAGGATGGAGTCTCCTACATCTACGTCACAGACTGGAGGCCATAGACTTGGCATGCTCCGAGTCCCGTTTCTACGTCCGCCGGAGCCCCTAGCCCTCATATCTGGGGGAGGCATGGGCCTTCGCTGGCAGGAATGGTTAGAGGATTTTGAAGATTTTATGAAAGGTTCCCATGTGACTGAGGATGATCAGCAACTGATTGCGCTATGCAATCTAATTGGGAAAGATGTTAGTCAGATCATAAAGGAACTTCCGGCTGATGCTGCGTCGTCCTACGCAAATGTGCGTGACGCTCTAAATCGAAAATGTCTTCACAAAAGAAACATTGACTATGAAAGATACACATTCAATCTGGCATCTCAAGAGAAAGATGAATCCATGAGCACATTCCTCATGCGCCTCAGACGCTTGGCCCGCTACTATGAATTTGACTCTTTCACAACGGAAGACGCTCTTCGCCTGCGAATCATAGAAGGATGCCAGTCTGAGTCGTTACGTAGACGTCTATTGAAGAAAAGCTACTCCCTTGATGAGATTGAAGAAATGACGCGGGTACATGATCAGGCGGAAGAACATGCAAAGCGAATGGAAGCTGGAAGAGGCGAAAAAACGAGAACAGGCATTTAGGCTCCAATCTCGCAACACTGACAGGTCTTCCCCTGCAAAACAACGGTCATCGAGACCCAAACTTCAGTCTCATCATACGAGCCATCGTCGTCGTAGTCCCAGTCGGACTGACAAACGACAGGAGCGCCAACTTAAATGCTATCGCTGTGGATATGACTTCCCTCACACGGAGCCTTGCCCTGCTGTAGGCCAAAGATGTAGAAAGTGTGGCCGGGACAATCACTTTGAAAATGTCTACAGAGCACCTCGCAAAGACACTCATAAAGATACTTACAGACAATAAAGACAATCCACTGTTTGCCATCATGCCAAAGCAGTGCGAGACCGCAGAGATTCTTCTACTGGCTCTTCAAGGTCCAGCCGTCAGTCTCATTGCACATACAACTCACGTCGATCACAATCTCGTGAGTCGAGGTCGCTGTCACCAGTATCGCAAGACAGTGATGAATATGTCTGCATGGTCGCGGATCCTGACCGACTGAAGAAATACCCGCGACTACATCTTCAAATGGACACTCACATGGCCAAGTTCGTATTGGACAGTGGGGCATCTCTCAACTATGGGCCCGATTCACAGAACTAACTTACGACAAAATCCTAAACTTACTACCATTTTGGTATTCACAGAATAAACTTACTCATTTTGGTATTCACAGAAGACACTTACACATTTTGTGTAACTTACACATTTTGTGTAACTTACTCATTTTGTGTAACTTACATATTTGTGTAACTTACACATTTTGTGTAACTTACACATTTTGGTATTCACAGAAGGCACTTACTCATTGATGAGTAAGTGCCTTCTGTGAATACCAAAATGTGTAAGTTCATTCTGTGAATACCCAAATGTGTAAGTTCATTCTGTGAATACCCAAATGTGTAAGTTCATTCTGTGAACACCAAAATTGTTGTAAGTTTAGGATTTTGACGTAAGTTAGTTCTGTGAATCAGGCCCTATATTTCCGTTGCAGAATACAATCAAATGGATCCACAACCACGCCTGCATAAAGCTGCTGTGCGGGTATACACATGGATGTCAAAGGAACCTCTTCCGTGTTTAGGACGATTTCAAACTAATCTCACATACAAGGACAGGACTATTCCCGCCCGCATTCATGTCATTGACGGTCCTGAAGCAGATTGTCTTCTCAGCTTGCCTACGGCGGAACGACTGCGACTAGTAGAAATACTATATCGAGTTGATGACGAACCTGATATAGTTCATAAATTTCCAAAACTATTTAACGGACTCGGAAAAATGGCTCATTGTCAAGTTCGACTGCACATAAATGAACGGGTGACACCCATAGCACAACATCACAGGAAAATTCCATTTCACCTTCAACAGTCCGTGGAAGAGGAACTGCAGGATCTTCTTCGGGCTGACATCATTGAGAGAAAACAGGACCCACTCCTTGGGTCTCTCCAGTGGTCGTAGTACCGAAAAAGGGCTCGCCTGGCAAAGTGCGTCTCTGCGTGGATATGAGAGCACCCAACACCGCCATTGAAAGAGAGAGACACCCGGGACCTCACATCAGCGACATGATTGCGTCCCTCAATGGGGCGCAAATATTCTCCAAACTAGACCTCAACAAGGGTTATCACCAGCTGGAACTTCATGAAAAATCGAGATACATCACCACGTTCTCGACTCACCAAGGCTTGTTCAGATACAAAAGGCTCAGCTTTGGGGTCTCACCTGCCGCTGAGATCTTTCAAGAGGCCATCAGGAAAGTAATCCATCATATTCCCAACGCTCTAAACTACAGTGATGACATTCTCGTATATGGAGCAACGATGCAAGAACACGACAAGGCGCTGGACCGAGTTTGTCATGCCCTACTGGATGCCAACCTCACATTAAATAAAGACAAATGCGAATTCCACAAATCTACATTAAAGTTCTTTGGACACATTTTTTCAGGTGCAGGTATGAGACCGGATCCGGAAAAGATCGCAGCCTTAAACGATACTCCCAGACCGAGAGATGCTGGGGATGTGCGCTCGTTTCTAGGCATGGCAAGCTACTGTGCACGTTATATCAAGGATTACGCCACCATCAGTTATCCGCTGAGAAAGCTGACCAAACAAGGCTACCCATTTCAATGGACCACGAGATGTGATCAAGCTTTCCACGCGATCAAAGCTTCCGTTGAGTCAGCCAACAACCTCGCTTATTTCAATCCTCGGCGAAAAACCGAAATCACTGTGGATGCGAGTCCCGTGGGACTTGGAGCCATATTAGCTCAATATGACAGGGAGAGTGATCAACGATACATCGTAGCATATGCAAGTCGAGCCTCACGGACACCGAGAGAGCGTACTCTCTGCCTGAAAAGGAAAGCTTGGCGGTAGTGTGGGCCTGCGAACATTTCCACATCTTCATTTATGGAAAACACTTCACGCTTATCACGGACCACCAGGCCCTGTTAACTATTTTTGGAAATCCCCGAGCCAAAATGCCACCCAGAAAAGAGCGGTGGGGCATCCGCCTTCAAGAGAATACATATACTATCGTCCACAAACCTGGAAAAGCTGCAAATCCAGCTGACTATATGTCGAGGCATCCTAAAGCAACGTCCAGGTCAAATCCATCACTAGCGGAGGAGTACATTCCTTTTGTAGTGGCCCAAGCCAAACCACCTGCAGTCCCTCTGGAGGCCATCCTGGACGCCACCAATGAGGATGTCACTTTACAAAATGTGAAACAGCGCATCCAGACAAATAGCTGGAGACACCTAGAAGAATCCGGACAAAATGAACAGGTTGACAGTCAGGAACTGTCCTCCTTTAGACATGTGAAGGATGAACTGTCCATCACCTCCAATGGTCTTCTACTACGAGACAAACGGATCATCATTCCGAAACAGCTGCGCCAAGGAGTCATCAACCTAGCGCATGAAGGGCACAGAGGTATTGTAGCCACGAAGAGAGTGCTGCGGGAGCGAGTCTGGTTCCCTGCACTCGATCAGATGGTTGAACTCACCCTGAAAGACTGCCCGCAGTGTCAGCTAGTAAGTCGAGAGGATCCACCTGCGCCTCTACAAATGTCAGAATTGCCGGACGGCGTCTGGCAACATGTTGCAGTAGACTTCTTTGGCCCGTTGCAATCTGGCAAGTATATCCTGGTCATAATGGACGAGTATTCACGTTTCCCAATTGCACACCTCATAGCGTCAACCAAAGCTGCCACCACTATACCTGTGTTGGATGAGGTTTTTGCAGCATGGGGCATACCGAAGGTAGTGAAAACAGACAATGGCCCACCGTTCAGTGGGCAAGACTTTGCCGCTTTTGCCAACCACTTGAATTTCAGACACAGGAAGATCACCCCCCTGTGGCCACAGGCCAATGGGATGGTAGAAAGATTTATGGCCACTCTAAAAAAAATCATCCAGCAAGCCGAACTTTCAAAGCGTGATGTTCAAGTGGCATTAAATGAGGTGTTACGAGCCTATCGAACCACCCCCCATACCACCACAGGTAGATGTCCTGCCACCTTAATGTTGGGTCGCACAGTGCGCACTAGAATACCGGCCTGGGAAGACAGGGCTAGTGGTATTCATCAAGACTCTGATCACGAAGAATTAGCAGCACGAGACAGACTGAGAAAGGAGAAAATGAAAGAATACGCCGACAGTCAGAGAAAATCTGCGCAGTCATCCATCCAGGAAGGGGACTGGGTGCTGGTGCGGCAAGAACAACAGAGAAAAGCAGACTGTCAATATCATCCTTGCCCACTGTTAGTAACAAAACAAAAAGGGACCATGATCACGGCCGCGTCAGAGGACAAGAGGATTACTAGGAATGTGGCGCACTTCCAGAAATGCACACCCACTGTCCGAGAAGCACTGACCGTGCCTAACAATGCTTTGAAAGGGAACGCACCTGAGTTAGCAAGTGATCATCGGACTTCCACTTCTCCTGATGAAGAGGAGCAGGTGACTCAGGATGTAGCCCACCGGCCGCAGCGAATTCATCGAAGACCCGTTCGCCTCATTGAAGAACTCTAACTATGTTGTTTTCTTTATTGTTTACTCTGACATGCACGGACACATCTGAAGTGTTTTAAGTTGTTTAAGAAGGGGGGAGATGTAATGTTGTAGCTGGGCCGGGCACTAGGACCGGCACAGGGGATCTAGAAGTGGGAGGGGATTGGAAAGGAGAATGGGGAGGGGTCAAAGAGGCAGAGGAAAGCAGGAGATGGACGAGTGAGGACGCTGACAAAATAAAGCTCCCACTGAATACCTAATCAGTGTCGTCTGTGTATTAATTACGACACTACACATGGTTTACCCCATAGTTAACTCCTATGTTTTATGTTGTATAAGTTATGTTGTTTATTTAGGGCTGTTGGAGGGGAAGAAAGTGGCTAGGAAGTGAGCTGAGTCAGGGTGGTTGGTGGGTGGAGGCTAATCCGATTCGTTACTCAACCTTTATTGAGGGTCTGTTGTCATCTAATAGCATCACTCAGTATTTGTGGGACTTGTTTCTGTTCTCCAGTTCAGTGGATAGAATTATTCTATACAGCATGTACCAAAGAATACAACCCAAAGAGAATGAGCTGATGTAGAACATTGACATTTCAGACATGGACATCTCATAGCTCAAGTGTTAATATACCTGGATAGCCACAAAGTGGAGGTTGCGTTATTGCAAGCACCTCACTTAATTAGCATGACTGCACTGCACCTCGGTTTGATTTTAGCATGCCAGAGTGCATATAGCTATGCTGCACCGTATTCCTCATATGGTCGGGGGTTGATTAGACAAGGGGTTCAATTTCACCTAATATATTCCGTAACAGATACCCAAGGAAGATATATTAGCAGGCAAGCATACCACTAATATCAAGACCTATGGTCCCAATATAAATGACCCTCAGTTTTACCAACATGTACAGAATAAAACTTGAATGATGTCACCTCTAAGAATTATCTGAGGAGGGGATTTCAATTTGGTTTTAGATAGCAATCGGGGTGGTTTACATTTCCGCAGTCACCAGTGCTCAGGTGCTGCTAGACAACTAGTTGATATTGCTGACACTCACTGGTTAGTGGATATATAGCGTGTGAGAAATGCAGAGGCATGCAAAGGGGCGTTTATATCTACACTCCTGGTCTATGTTAGCCTTTTGGCTGGTAATGTTGAATGTGTGCTCTTGGGCTGATTCTGTGGATCATTACATCATTTGGCTTGCACACTTTCAGACCATGCACCTTTACTTTTAACACTTCTGATTCTAATGGTTGATCACCAGTATAACGACTAGAGACTGCTACCTAGGACACTTCAGGACATGGGGGCATATTTATCTAAAAGTAACACAATGCATTGTAGCAAGTCACCTTGCTGTACTGCACTGCGTTACAGGGAAAGGGTAGGAATGCCCTGCATTTATCACAATATGTTGCATTCCAGCCTTTTCCCAGTGCTGGTGCACAATGGGCTGTTTAGTGCCACCACAGACGGCCTTGCACCATGGTGCCAGGGTTGCATGCAGGATTGTTTTTGTGCAGCAAGAGGCAGCTTCCTGCAAAAATAGAATCCCTTGAGGCATTTTCCTCTTTCTATGTGTTCAGCAGAATGCATTCCACATAGAAAGAGGAAGTAACAAGGAGAAACAAAGATATTTCTCCTTGTTACGCCTCCCCTGGGAAGGCATAGCATTTGTTGCATTCCCAGGTCTACCAGTAATTGTAAATCTGGGAATGCATCAAAAATCCATGGGTGGTATCTGGGAACACCCTCGCAACACCCATGGAACACCTCCCTGGGGCAAAGTAACGCAACGCAGCAGTTTACGCAGAGTACCGTTACTCTGGATTTATTAAGCCACTGAGGGCCACGCAAAGTTGCCCTGCATGGCTTGATAAATGGCATTTTGGGGTTGCATCACACATGCACCACAGTGCATGGTGCAAAAGCGCTGCAACTCCTTGATCAATAAGGCACATGATGTTTAAGGAAGAACTGAGAAGAGAAATAGAATACTTTCATATTAATGAAATTGGTGTGGATAGGCAGAGTGCACTTTCAGAGTAGCAGAAAAAGGCATATGTATCTCCAAAGAGCATGGGATATTGACATTTTAAAGAAATAATATCACAAAACTAGAGAAAAAAATCAGGCCTGGCAATGAAATGCATGCACTCCCAGACAGGACCTACTTTAGAAAAAATACAGTAAACTAGTAAAATATTCAGAATAAGGAGAACGGGAGGTTAAATACCTGCATGAAGACATTAGTGCCCACATCTTTGGTGAGGGGGAAAGACCTAGTTTCACTCGGCTACCCTAATCAGACACCCATGGGGCTCGCAAGACATGGCACTAAAGCATAAAGATGACAATCAGTGGTTTATGAAGGAGAACACTTTTTTCAGTTCTATACAAAGTTGTCTACCCCTAGGATACAGGGTGTTAGAATTCCCAGTACTGACTATTTTCATAATTCAATGTTTGTCTGGCTGGATGGTGTACGTAGTCAGTTTCTTGAGCAGCCATACATGACTGACGACAGAACAATGGCTATAAAAACCTGTTTGGTAGCAGAACTCCAGAAAGCAATAGTATACAGTGTGTATTTTATAAGGAGTGTGCACACTTACTCGTACCATGCTTGCTGAAGCAATATGAGAAGGCTCGAGTTGCACATACTCTCCCTCCTCCCATGTGTAAAGCAGTGCTGATAACTTTACTGTAGCCAGACAAGCTTGCAGATAGATGAGAGTCATAGACACTGCTCTCTCCGATTAACACAGATACTGAAATAATTGCTTAAATTACTTGCGGGCAGACTGCTCCCAAAGATGATCTTACCTGATCAGTCCTGCTTTGTACCTGGCAGGCCTACAATACATAATTTATATATGGTCTTTGCTTTGTTACAACATCTGCCCTCCAACCTACATGCAGTGCCTGTTTTTTTAGATGCACCTAAAACTTTTGATTCAATAGAATGGGAATATCTGTTTACAATATTTGAGAGGATGGGTGGACTCTGGGAATTACTACATTGGATTAGATTACTAAATGCATACCCCACTGAGCGGACTCCTTTAAATAATCTAATGTCAGAACCTGTCTATAGTACCAGAGGTACATGGCAGGGTTGTCCCGTGTCCTCGATTCTGTTTGACAAAGCAGTCGATCCTCTACCATGTAAACTTTGACAAACATCACTCGAATAGAGAACTCTGTTTTAGAAAAAGGGTACTCCCAATGTCATTCTATGATATGCTGTTGTTCATTATGGAAGCAGAACAGAATCCTGCACCTCTTAGCTGTGTGATAGTTTGTTTTGGTTGTCTATCAGGACTCACAATAAGTTGGAATAAATCCTTGATATTCCCTCTTACTGAGAACACCCCTTAGTGTCACCAAGAGTATCCACTTCGTTGGTGTCACTTTTCCCTCTGGGTATCCAGATCAGACGCGATGTACCCACTATCCTTAGAGAAAACCATGGGATTGATTTGTTTCAACTAGAAGAAAAGGTAAAATGCTGGGTGGCACAATCACTCTCATTAGCATGCCATATAGCACTCATGAAAATGGCCATTGTACGGAAACAATTGCATTTATTACCAATATGCCATTGTTAGTGACCCAACAGTTTTTTGACAATGTTCGGTCATTCATGGTAAGCTTGCTATGGGCCAACCAGTGGCGTAACACAGACTCCCGCAGCCCCCATGGTGCGGGGGGCCCTAAGATCCAGGGCCCCCTCAGCCCAGTACTCTGACCGGCGAGCTCATGATTGAGTCCGGAGGGGGCACATCCAAGTACCTTGCAGGGGGACCCCCTCAAGTTTCGTTGCACCAGTGGGGCCAACAGCACACCTAGAAGTAAGTGGGATGTGTTAACGCTCTCATATGAGCTGGGCGGCGTTGGAGTACCCGACACAGAATTATATTATCTGTGGGCACAGGCTAATTTTATACGCTAGAGGCACCTCCCTCCCTCATAAATGCCACATATAGCACTAGACAAAAGCAATAAATATATCCTGAGCTCCTTTCAACAATGACATATCCCATGGAACAAACTCCTTCACCGGGTTAACTTAGAACACATAGGGGCATATTCACAAGGACTTATCGCCGAGTTATCGGCACTTTAGCGCAGCAAAAGTGGGGATAGAATTACCGCCCCTTTCGCAAGCTGGTGCTAACTGCACATCACCACATTACCCGCGATAGCTGCCGCAAAAAACATCGCCACGGTTGACACCACCAACTAACGCAAATGAGATGCAGAATAGGCGTGTCCGTGCAAAAACACACGAAAAGACAACACCCCGCGATTCTCTATGGACAGCCAGATCTGCGATGCGAGTCAAAAACAGGCGATAAGCCGCGGTAGCAGCAGGGATTGTACACCTGCCTGCTGCTGGTGCTAAGCAGGACAACTACCTGCACCACAAAAGGGAGCCCGGGCCACAGCCACACCTGAAGAACAACAGATGCCATGGAGCCACTGCTCATGCAGCTCGGAGACCCCAGAGGCCCACAACACCCACCGCCACCACCCCCAGGACCCCCCAACACCCCTGGGCCCTCCCCCGGCCCACCCACCCCGGACAAAGATATGCCACAGCAACTTCACAAAATCACGAAATAAGAAAGACCCTGATGTCGCACACATACAACAACAAAGACACATGTGTGGTCAGAATAAGGAGAATCAAACATTCAACTGTGAAATTCACATAACAAAACTTTATTAATACACAACACTAAACAACAAATAGGAATAGTCCTTGCAGATCCACTCCGGACAACCTGGAAGCCACAGCCTGCAAGACAAAATCAGAGATGAGAATGTGTGTCATGCACACATCAAAGGACAGAGAGAGACAGAAAGAAAGAAAGGGAGAGAGAGAGGGAGGAGAGGGAGAGGGAGGGAGGGAGAGAGAGAGAGAGGGAGTGAGAGAGGGAGGGAGAGAGAGAGAGGGATAGAGAGAGAGAGAGAGGGAGGGAGGGAGGGAGGGAGAGACAGCGAAAGGACGAGAGGGTGAGAGACAGCGGCCCCTGCGCACCCATGCCCCACAGCCCACCTGCTGCCACTGGTGTGTCTCCAACCACGTGCCGGTATCCACTACAGTCCACCATGTCCTTTCATCTGCAATGGAGTCCAGATGTGATAATGGCAGAGTACATACCATTGCACATGGCAACATCGCCTGCCCCTGCGCAGACATGCTGCTGCACCCAGCCCCTCCCGCCACCCATGTGATATTGTCCGCCCATCCACCCCCAGGCCTCACTGCTCACCTTCCGCCACCGGTGTTCCTCCAACCACGTGCCGGTGCATGCTCTGAACCCGTGACACGCGACCTTGGCAGACTCCACATCAGGCGGACCCGCCCCGCGGGCCACAAGGTCACACACCTGGATCTGGGCATTGGTTTCGGAATGGGAGAGTCCATAACAGTGCACACGTCATCAACGCTGGCTGCACACCCGCTCAGCATCATAGGTGCCACTAACTCTGTGAACCTTGAGGAACGCCACGTGGTGGTAGGCCCACATCGCACGCAGGCTCCGGCCCACACTGCGGTCCAGCAGGGCTCACACCAACCCTCACCAGCCCGGACAGGGCATCATCGCAGGCTGCGCCTCCGCTCAGTACATCAGGTAGGCCTACCTCAGTGCCCCGTGAGTCACCGACCCGTGGCGGCATGCCCGTGCCGGCCGACGTGCTCCGGGTGCCACTAACCCAGTGCAACGAAAGTCACCGTCCCGTGTCGCGCGGGTGGTGCCGCACGCAGTTCGGATCTGGGCCACGCAAGTCATGCTCCCTTCATGATAGCGTCATGTGATATGGCGTGCGCAGCATTGTCCCCTCGGGCATTGTGGAAGATCTGGTCCATGTAGCTCTGTCGTCCCACCCTTTATACGTATACGGAGTGGGCTGGGCTTGCTTACGCACGTCCAGTGTAGGGGTGTGAAGTATCATATCCGGGATCTGGGCGTGATCCCATGCTGGGCTGAGCAGGAAATGTACATATGCCTGTGCCTCTGTCACAGTGTCTGCGCAACACGGGACGTGATGTGCAATGTTGCAATGTTGCATGCAGCCGGAGGGCGCACGCACACGTGGGAATGTACAAGGTGCGCAGGTCCGCTCGGGCTCTTGGCTCATGCATGCAAACTGCCGTGTGTATCATTCTTGGTGCGCCATGGGCCTAAGGCCTAGCCTCAATTGCAGCGTGTAGACCACATCACATTCCCACATTGCAAGCAGTAGTCAGACTGAAATCAGGGATGAATGCTCCATTGTCTCCACACAGGAGGTGGACGGCCATCTGCACCTCCGACCTTGGAACAGCATGCGGCAGAAAGCCCCTGTGAGGGATATCATAGCAGTTGGAGACGACTCCCACACTTCACACAGCGATGATGAAGGTCCAACGTATACACACCCCACACACAGAGGCCCTTGCCCGGGGTACTCTTGCAAAGAATGGCCTTCACACTTACGTACACAACTACACATACGTCCTAACGTCGCACGCCCATACGACTCATTGCTCCGAGCTGTGGCTTTTCATCCACATGACTGCCGCAGGTCAGAAGAGTGGTGGTTCTGAGAGTGCCACCACCGCAATGGCTGAACATCATGGGCACATGCACAACCCCAGTAACGTGGGACTGTACCATGCACGAATGCTGCAAATGTTGGGGGCCCTGCCACTTGCAGTGTTGTGCATCAGTTACCTTCTGAGCTTCCGTCTTGCGTACGTCACCTGCGTCCAGCCCTGGTTCCACTGTCGGACATGCATATTTGAGTGGCCCATGGAAGTCTGCCTATCCAATGCAACGGTGGCTGAACTGGATTATGACTTGTGTGTGCGCCCCCTGTTGGCCCACTACCAGGAGTGTAACCAGGCTTCCCGTTCATGGGACGCCTGTATGTTTGGCATATGTGCTGGCAGTTGGACATGGGAGTTTGCACGATTCCTCGTGTGCAGTGACCACATGAGGCGCCCCCCTATTGGGCTGTTCTGCGGATTGGTGAGACGGCATGGACGGAGCACATCTGTCCGGAACAGTTGATGGATTGGCTCGCACTCGTGTTCCTTGAGCTCGACAACGACGTACTCCTGGAACTGATTGCACAGGAAGCTGCGATCGCTTTCATGGACGACTAACGACGTTCTAGCAGCCACGACTGATGTTAACCCATGGCACAGGTCCCAATACCCTGTTGCATTCTGGTGTTGAGTCCACATTTCCCACAACAACAGTGGACATGGCTGCATTCCTATGCTGCCTGTGTTTGTCTGATGCCTTGCTCTGCATGTTGTGGCCCTTGTCTTGCCCGTAGTTCCACGCACATGCCAATAAAGTCTGCGCTGCCACACTTGTGTTCAACTGTGATGGGTGTTGGGTAGGATGGCAATTCGTGTGCCTCATTGGGCATTGTCCGTACACAGGATGGGACTGGATGCAGCATTTCATTTAGGGGTGAGTCCATATTGGCTGGTCCAGACTTTGTGGTTTGTGATAGTTGCTGGTAGACCTGTGCAGCTCTGTGACGTCACCATTGTGGGTATGGGGTCGGATTTCTTGGCATGTGGGTCACTGTGATCGTCTAGACAGTCTGTGTCTACCCAGGTGGGTGTGGGTGGGTATGCGACGGTAGGTACTGCTGTCACATGTGATGGTGGACACACCTTCAGGCCTGCTGCCGACTTTGACATCTTTTCGCACAGGCCTCTTTCCTACATGGACGTGCAATCAATCAGCCACCCTTGGTTGGCAGTACTACAAGAGATGAAGGCATCCCAGAGGCTGAGCTCTTTTGGTCTGGTTACACTTGGCAGTATGTATCAGGATTGGCGTTTTCTTTCTGGATCTCCGGCACCCATTGTCCAGACCTCAGCACACAACACTAGACATATTTGTATGTTCTTGACTAAGTGCGGCATCTAAAAGTGTGTTTCTTTTATTCCTACATCAGCCTCTGGAGTTTACACAGCTCGTTTTGTTGCTCCCTGTAATATTGAGCATATAGTTTCTCAACTATATACAGCCATGCAAATGGAGGTCCCAGTCGTGATTCCTATGGCAAGGAATAGGTGGTATGCTCAGTTAAATTTACTGCTGTCGAATGAGTAGTGTATATATAGTTGCATGCAAACCTGTGTAATCTTGATTAATAGTCTATATAGGATGATATGTTTTATATACCTTCATAGGCTTTACCACAAACCATTCAGTATGCAACAATGTGGCTTGTTAGAGGATGCTAATTTTAGGCGATATGGTGCTTCAGAAGCTGTTTTTTTTTTTACATTTAGCGAGGCTCTGTTATCAGGTGAACAGTTATTGGGAGGGGCGATGAACTCTCTAGCAACAATAATTGGAGCCGCTATCCCAATGGACCCATAGGGTGCCTTACTAAGACTGGTCAACGGTATCAAAACACTAAAGTAGGGGGTCAGAGCCAACGCAATAGAACTGGTTGAAAGAATTTACTTACTCTAATGAACACCTTGAACACTGTGAGGAGTTGCTGCAACAAACTTCTAGACCCAAGGACACTTGGTGGCCTCTCTACATACGTTTCTCCTAGGTTCTAGAAGAAATGACGAGACTTGAAGAGTATGTTGTAAAGCTATGGACTTTATCCACTCTAGGGGGCATATTCACAAGAACGTGCGCTAAACATCTCCAAAAAATGTTAACGCAACTTCACACATCGCAGCCTATCGTGGGAAAATAACCCTGTGTTAACGTGGAATTCACAACACGGTGGTACCATGCGATAGTCTCCCGAAAACGCGGACAATTTCCGCGATACAACAACTGCGACGGTGATAAAAACCCAAACCCCAATGCAAAAAAACATGCGATGGGCCAAACCGCGATGAGGAAATCAGCGATAAGCAGCACCAGGCCTGCAATACACACACGGCAGGTGGGAAAATCACTACAAAAGTAGAAAAAACACACAAACACCAAATAACCAACACCGAAGCACCATGGAGGCAGCCGGAGCTGGCGCACAGGACGAGCGTAACCCCACAAGCACCCCGGACGACCAGCCTGGGACCTTGGGGACAGGGAAGGGCAAGGACAAGAAGAAGAGGAAGAGGCGGTTCGGTCCGCAGGAGAATAGGATCCTGGTCACGGAGGTGATGGAACACCATCAAGAACTGTTCGTCACCTCCAACGTGTCATTGGGCACCAAAAATGGAATATGGCGGTCCATCGTGGACAAGGTGAATGCCGTCGGAGAGCACAAGAGGTCAATGGACGAGGTCAAGAGGTGATGGATTGACATCAAGTGCAAAACTAAGGAGAAACTCGCAGGCAACCAGAAGGCAGCAATGCAGACTGGAGGTGGGAGCCCAGCGCCACAGTTGGAGCTGGATGACATGGAGGAGCTGGTGTCGACAGTCATCAGTGTGGAGACCGTGGCCGGAGTCGGGGGAGCGGACACTGCTCGACATGTCACAACACAACAGCAAAAGGGTGAGTAACCACAAGGTACTGGGGGGACGGGGGGATATGGCCACAATGGCACACATGCACAATCAAGCAGAGCACAGTGCACACCCACAATGACTCTGGATCATGGCCCTGATCTACAGACTGTCACAATGTACATTGCCATGCTGTCTGAATGTGAACATGTACCATGCGGCTACATACATGTGGACACATTGTAATACAGCATCTCCCCTTCACATTGCAGAGGCACCGTCAACACCTCCTGCAGAGCAGTCCCAGCCACTCTTCACTGATGACGAGGAGGACACCCCCAGCATCGACACCGAAGCCCTCCAAGACATCATTGAACTCATCTGCCAATCACCTCCAGGATCAGGGGAGCCCACCTGCATCGAGGAGACCCTACCCACTCCACAAACCACCCAGCAGGAGGCACCCACAACCCCGGCTGTCTCCCAGGACTCTCACGAAAAACACATGGCCTTCCAACGCCGTGTGTTGGAGGGCCAGAGGGAGATGGCTGTGCAGGTGCGGGTGGAGTTCGACCTCATGGCTATCAAACTCAACGCCATCCATGGGTGTCTAAGTCCCATCAGGGACCACCTCCAGTCCCTAACGGACACCCACAGGCCGCTCCATGGTCTCCAACAAGCCCTAGCTGACATCGCTGGAGTCATGACTCGGAGACAAGAACACCTGTCCGCTCAGAGTGGCTCCAGCTATCTCAGCCGTGAGCTGGCACACATGCGGAGGCTCATGGTGGACATGGTGCGGATGGAGGCGGAAAGGATGGCAGCCACCGCTGCACATCAGCAAAATGTAGCTGGGATCTACCATGCCCTGCAGATCTTCATCATGGCATTGCTGCCACAAGGCGTGGCGCAGATGAATGCTGCTGCTCCTACACCATCCACATCTCCGCCCCCTGGTGTGTCGGTGCCTCACAGTGCAGCAGGCATTTCCACTCCGGCACCTGATGCGTCACTGCCACACAGTGCGGCCGACAATCCTCCTCCGGTCCCTGATGTGTCAGTGCCACACAGTGCCGCAGCCGTAACTGCAGCACCCACAGGTGAGGCAGAGCACACATCCGAGGACGTGGATGGGATTGAGTTCAGAAGGAGGCACTAGCATTCATTTCCGCCACCTGGCCTGTTGCTGCTTGGTGCCGCACATGGCCCCATGACCTTCCACTGACCCCCGATACACTCTGCTGCACTCACCTTGGACTGCGACATGGACTGCCATATCCTGTTTGGTGACCAATGACACGGCGACCAGACTGCGGACTGTACTCTTCCTCTTCCGCTGTACTTGTCATTCCCAATGGACTCTGGCTGGCCCTCCATGGGCCCATATTGTGAAGTGGGGTTGGCATGGCCCTGTACTGCTCCAGCTGCAAAACTCCACTGGATGTGCATTAAACATTCAGAAACGCACTGCTGTGTCATGTCTTTCATCATTCAAGTATGAATGTGTGGATGAATGTAGGGTCAGTGATTCCTCCTAACGTCAATGATGCTCATCTAGTGGGATTCCAGTCACAGTGTGCTACATTGCCGATTGCGTTCCGGGTGCCGTAGACACTACAACAGGGACACACGCATTAGTCACTTCCTTGTCCGGACATGGACTGAACCACGCCTAGAGCCCCCGAGTCATTGTTGCAAGCCCTGCGCTGATCCGGCGTACGCCAGGCCAGACCACTCCGCTTACGCTCAGAGGGGGGCCACATAGCTACATGTCGCAGGTTTACACGCTAGTGGTCTGCATGTCACTGGTCTAATTGTCAGCATGTCACGGCCACTCCCTGAGGGCAGGTTTGCACACACACCACACCCATCTGGCACAGGCGTCACAGGCCATGTGACCCCGCCAATATAAGGGGTCGACAACGTCACATTCCCCACTGCCGGAGGTGACTGGATGACAGACGTTCCACGATTCTCAATCATGAAGGGCCCATGAGTTGTTGCGCACAGGGTTAGTGGCACCCGAAGCCTTGCAGCCGTCACGGGCCTACCACCACGTGGCGCTGCTTGGGGTTGCACAGGGTTAGTGGCACTGAAATTGCTGAGCGGGTGTGCAACCTGCGATGATGAAGTGTGCACTGATGTGGTCTCTGCCATTGTTGCCTCAGGACTCAGCGCCATGTGTGGGACCTACTGGGCCGCAGTGCGGGTCTGCATGATGTTGAGCATGCCATGGTGGTGGGACCGGGGCCTGGAGCTTGCACGGGCACGTTGTGTGCCCACTGGTGGACACACCATTGGTGGCAGGTGAGCAGTGGGGCCTGGGTGCGCAAGGGCGGACAGCCAGCGCTGGCCGGCGGGAGGGGCTAGGGTGCGGCTGCATGAGTGCGCAGGGGCAGACAGGCGTTGTTGACGTGTGGAGTGAGATGGACTCTGCCATGATTGACTCTGGCCTCAATTACAGATTGCAGACCTGGTGGCTTGCAGTGTATACCGGCACGTGGTTGGAGACACACCGGTGGCAGCCGGTGAGCAGTGGTGCCTGGGTGTGCGGGTAGCAGTGTCCCTCCCTCTCTCTCTCTCTCTCTCTCTCTCTCTCTCTCTCTCTCTCCCTTCCTTTCCTTCTCTCTCTCCCTCTCTCCCTTCCTTTCCTTCTCTCTCTCTCTCCCTCTCTCCCTTCCTTTCCTTCTCTCTCTCTCTCTCTCTCTCTCTCTCTCTCTCTCCCTTCCTTTCCTTTCCTTCTCTCTCTCTCTCCCTTTCTTTCCTTCTCTCTCTCTCTCTCCCTTCCTTTCCTTCTCTCTCTCCCTCTCTCCCTCTCTCCCTTCCTTTCCTTCTCTCTCTCTCTCTCCCTCTCTCCCTTCCTTTCCTTCTCTCTCTCTCTCTCTCCCTCTCCCTTCCCTTCCTTTCCTTCTCTCTCTCTCTCCCTTTCTTTCCTTCTCTCTCTCTCTCTCTCCCTTCCTTTCCTTCTCTCTCTCGCTCCCTCTCCCTTTCTTTCTTCTCTCTCTCTTTCTCTCACTGCCTTTCTTTCATTCTCTGTTTCTATGTGCCTCGCTCCTTTGATGTGCGCATGACACACGTTCTGATTTTGTGCTTTATTTTCCATGCTGTGACATCACGATTTTCCCGGACGGACCCGACAGGAGTCTTCCGCATTGGTGTTTTGTGTTGTGTTTCAATAAAGTTTTTGGTTGTTACTTCAATGATGAGTGTTTCTCGTTCATCTGACCACACATGTGTGTTTCTTTTTGTCATTGTGCGACATCATGCGCTTTTTGTGGCTCTTGTGTCGTGCACGGTATGTGTTTGTCCGGGGGGGGCCTGGTAGTGGTGGCGGTGGGTGTTGTGGCCCTCTTGATTCTCTGAGCTGCATGTTCTTTGGCTCCATGGCATCTGTGGGTCTTCCGATGTGGCTCTGGGCTGGGCTCCCTTTCGTACTGCAGGTAGTTGTCCTGCTTAACACCAGCAGAAGGCAGGTGTCAATTCCCTGCTGCTACCGCGGCTTATCACCTGTTTTTGGTTCGCATCGCAGATCTGGCAGTTCGTTGTGAAAGTGGTGTAGTGGTGTTTTCATGAGCTTTTGCACGGGAACGCCTACTCTGCATCTCATTAGGGTTAGTTGGTGGTGTCACCCGTGGGGATAAAATTTGCAGCAGTTATCGCGGGAATACTGGCGATGTCTGCAGTTTGCACATGCTTGTGAATGGGGTGTTAAATCTATCTCCACTTTTGATGCGTTAAGGTGGCAATAACTCCTTGTGAATATGCCCCTAGATGTACCGACTATTATAAAATGCTGCTATCAATCTTTATGAGACTCCATGCTCAATCTATGTTAGCCAAGCCGGTCTCTATGCACCAATGTATGGATGCTGGATTTTTATTAATTGATGCTTACAGTGCGATCACCATGTAGTTTTTAAGAACTTTGAAGCAAATCTTATTATCTGTAACCCTCAGTACTGTAGTATAAGTAGTGTAGTGTAGTACAATTGTTTGAACTGTTGAAGAAAATCCAATAAAAATGTGTCTTCATTTGAGACTGTCACAAGTGAACACTGTTAAAGTCTGATGCCAAAGAATCAAGGGTAAGTCCAGCCCTCCAGATGGAACTTATCTAAATACATGGACTCATCAATCGGAGTATAAACGAAAACCTTTCAACCAAAGGGGATATTTCCCACATGGCTGGATTCCATTCACCATAGTCAAGACTCCATTTGGAGATCAGATCTCATTTATTTGCTTCTTCTATGCATTTGCCTTACAGATGAGGGCTTCGATTTGCAATTTGTTTCTTGTTTAAGTGAGACCAATGCTTGTAATTAGTAAGATATTGCCGAGGTTTTTTCACACGGCCAGAAACATCTATTTGCAGGAATGGAATTCTTCCTTTACACGTGCAGAAATTCACACATCAAAACGTGCATGTGACACTAGTTCAAGTGTAAGTGGTCACTTACACTTGAAACTGTGGAAAAGTGCACAGAGGGTATATAGGAAGGAAAACTTTTTCATAGAATGTTTTCCTCGAGAAGACAAACATAAATAAAAACTGTTTTAATATTTCACTTATTTCTTAATACTCTGCATGAAGAATCTGCCTAACTCAGAAACTCTGCATACGTACGGTTTGGGGAAACATGTATATGACATGTATGCATATGAACACCATGCATTTGAGGGAATAAGATCTGAAACTCCTAGCTAAGTTATTTACACTCCTTGGATTTTTGTGTATACAGAAAGCAAACACAACTCATTCTAGGGGTTGTGACTTGCTTTGTGAAACCCTGTGCTCTAGAAAATATTTTGCAGGATGTCAGAAAAAAGTACTGACATTTCAGTTGTCAGAAATTGGTAACTCACTCAGTCATTTTTGTTATATTTCTGAAAACAGGACTCCTTCCTATCATGCAATTTCTTCATTTTTTTCACTTATTTTATTCTTAACACTTTCCACTTATTCTAAAATATCAGATTATACATTTTAGAAATAGGGGTCTCTAGTTGCAGAGGTAGGTACTTTTGTCCAAGCGGGGACCCTTCTTCCTAGTCAGGTAAGGGAGTTACACTCCTGAAATAACCCCTGCTGACCCCCTTGGTAGCTTGGCACGAGCAGTTAGGCTTATCTCAGAGTCAGTATGTAAAGCATTTGCACATAACCAACAATAATACAGTGAAGACACTACAAACTGACACCACACCAGTTTAGAAAAATATCCAGTACATTATATATTTTAAAACAAGACCAGAACGATAAAAATGCAACATACAGTTACTTAAAAATATGCACGTTGCAAGAATAACCTTTAAAATGCAGTTCCTTGAAGTTGGTAGCTCTCTCCGGTGCTACTGCGGTACTGAAAACTACAGAATGCAACAGTTCCGTCTGACCTCATCGGTCGGGGGTGTCGGCAGACTCATAAATAGTACCTTTTGTGTTGCGGCCGACATGTTGGTGTGGGCCGGTCATGGCAACCATCGCGATTCCGAAGCGAAACGTAGCAGTGCGGCGTGCAGTGCCCTCAAGTTGCAGTGCAGGCAGCGGCTCAGTAACGGTCATCCAGCGGTGTCTGTGAGACCAGGACTGTGGTGCGGAGTGAAGGCGGTGCTCGTTGCGGTGCTGACAGATTGCAGTGCAGGCGAAGGAGCCGGTTGCAGGGAACTGGCACCGGTCAGTCCGGACTGCAGTGTGGGATGGGGCGGTGCATCGTGAGACTTACGAGCGGTGCCCCCCAAGCCACGAGGCAGTCACGAAAGCCGCGGTCAGTGTGCGGCAATGGAGTCAGTGAGACCAGGGTGGCGGAGTGAAGCGAGGAGGTGCTGTGCCCACAATTAACGGTGTAAGCAGTGGCCCAGTGGCGTCGTCGTCGGTGAGACCAGGGTTGCAGTGTGAGATGCAGATGGTGCCCTCTGCAATGCCTTCAGGACACGGAGCCAATGATGGACTCAATGACAGAGCCGGCGGCCTTCCCCCCTCTGTGGCAACTGAAACCACGGTTCCAGAGACGGTACCAAGAGGTTGGTGAAGTCTTTGCGGTCTCTTAGACTTCAGAACAGGAGACAAGCTCTACTTCAAGCCCTTGGAGATACTCAGCACAAGTAAAGAAAGTCCAGTCCAGTCCTTTCCCTGCCCAAGGCAGACGCAGCAACTGCAGGCCAACCCAAAAAGGCAACAACACAGCAAATTTGCAGTACTCCTCCTAGCAGTTCTTCCAGCTCTTCTTCTTGGCAGGTTCCTTGATTCCAGCAAATTTTCTTGAAGCCTTTGATTTCCCTGAGACTTCCAACAGGAGGTAAGCTCTACTTCAAGCCCTTGGAAAAAACTCTAAAAGCAGGATGAAGAAAGCACAACCCAGTCCTTTCCCTACCCAAGACAGAAGCAGCAAGAAGCAGGCCAACACAGCAAAGCACACAGCAAAGTGGCAGTTCCTCCTTACAGCTTTTCCAGCCCTTCTTCCTGGCAGGTTCCTTAGTTTAGCAGTAATCTAAAGTTCTGGTGTCTGGGCCCCAAATTTTTATGCTCAGTTTTCCTTTGTCTTTTGGGCAGAGGGTGTCTGTGCTCAGCCCAAACCAGTTCTGTCCTCTCTGGTCCAGCTTCCCAGCAGGAGGTGGAGACAGCATCGTGCAAGGGAGACAGGGCCTGTTCAGGTGCATGGGAAATCTCCTCCCACCACTCTAAATGCAGACCAGGCCTATTCAGGTGCAAGTGAAACTCCTCCCACTACTCTCAAGGCAGCCCAGGTCTATTCAGCCCAGCCCTGACTCATTAAGGAAAGGCAGGACACACATCAACCCCCCCAGTGGCTGTCTTAGAGAATGCACAGCCCCAGCCCCTGTCACTCCAAAGCCAGACAGTCAATCCACAAACCAACAGAGGCGCACAGGATGGCTAAGCAAGAAAATACCCACTTTCTAAAAGTGGTATTTTAAAACAAACAATATAAAAATCATCTTTACTAAAAGATGCATTTTTATATTCTGAGTTCAGGCATACTAAACTCCATCTTTCCATCTTGTCCCAATGGGAAGTTATAGTTGTAAGATGTTACAAAGTTTTCCCCATTCTATCCTATGGGACAGATAGCCTTTCAATAGGGAAAAACAAAATACACTGTATCTCACTGTCAGGACATGTCACACACATCAATACATGTCCTACCTTTCACATACACTGCACCCTGCCCACAGGGCTACCTCTGGCCTAACTTAGGGGTGACTCACATGTAATAAAAGTAAAGGTTAGGGCCTGGCAAGTGGGTGCACTTGCCAAATCGACATGGCTGTTACAACTGCGTGCAGACACTGCAGTGGCATGTCTGAGAACCCTGTGAAATACTGCTGCTTGTGTAGGTAGCACAATCATTGCTGCAGGCCCATTAGCAGCATTTTACTTACAGGCCCTGGCACACACAGTGCATATTACTAGGGACTTACCAGTAAATCAAACATGCCAATCATGGAAACACCAATACATTACATAATTTACCTGGAGAGCATATGCACTTTAGCACAGAATAGCAGTGGTAAAGTGCCCAGAGTCCTAAAACCAACAGAAACAGGGTCAAAACCAGGAGGCCAAAAAGTAAAAAGTCTGGGGATAAACCCGCTGAAAAAGCCAAGTCTAACAATATATTTGACTTACATGTAGAGTACTCTACTGCTTAAAAAGTACATTCTTGTCATGTTTATTGTTTATGTTACCTTCCAACCATGCTCCATGAACTGGGTTGTCCTCTTTAAACTTTCTGGGTCAGGACTTGTGCTTAACCTGCTACTGAAAGTTTGAACCTAGGGTCAATCACACCACTCCCATATAGCAGTACCTGCTGGCTCTACGTCACAATAAGAATCCTATTCAAACTCAGCTGCCCAGGCTCTAACACTATCCACCACAGAAACCCTCCATACCAGCAGATCTGCTCTGCATCTCAGGTTACTCAGCAGGTATCAAAACATGAAGAATTCACCTCTTTGAAGCCCCTAAATTTAGATTTGCATCTTCACTGAAATAATTTTACACAATGGCCGCCGCTATCTCATGGTACTCCTTGCCCCTAAATTAGGGACACAATCTTTGTTCAAGTCCTTCAGGAAGCACCTCAAAACACATCTCTTTCGACAAGGCCCAAGTTATGTGAAGTATAAAAACAAACAACAGGAGTAAACCGATAGAGCAGGTTGAGATCTGGGTAAGTAGGTATAAAGAAACAACAATGTCTCAACCCGTATTATTGAGAGAACAAATTATCAAGTATGTACAAGACATTACAAGCAAAGAAATTAGGAAGACTCATGATTCGGTTTGAATGTGCTCAGGGCATCATATATTTGAATAAGTGTAAAGGAAAAAACAATGGTTGAGGGGGACAATAGTCAACAGTTGTATTAGCACTGTAAGCAATTGTTGCGTGGGCAACCTGAAAACTTGTGCACATAAGTGCTCGTGACACTCAAAGTGAACGGCGCAAGATCTCA
>CAWUFW010025870.1:0-39433 GCA_963921515.1 Calotriton arnoldi | reverse complement strand
GGTGGTAGTAGTGGTAGGCATCCTGCCCCCCTGGCTAAGGGTGGTAGTAGTGGTAGGCATCCTGCCCCCCTGGCTAAGGGTGGTAGTAGTGGTAGGCATCCAGCCCCCTGGCTAAGGGTGGTAGTAGTGGTAGGCATCCAGCCCCCTGGCTAAGGGTGGTAGTAGTGGTAGGCATCAAGCCCCCCTGGCTAAGGGTGGTAGTAGTGGTAGGCATCCAGCCCCCCTGGCTAAGGGTGGTAGTAGTGGTAGGCATCCAGCCCCCTGGCTAAGGGTGGTAGTAGTGGTGGGCATCAAGCCCCCTGGCTAAGGGTGGTAGTAGTGGTAGGCATCCTGCCCCCTGGCTAAGGGTGGTAGTAGTGGTAGGCATCCTGCCCCCTGGCTAAGGGTGGTAGTGGTAGGCATCCTGCCCCCTGGCTAAGGGTGGTAGTAGTGGTAGGCATCAAGCCCCCTGGCTAAGGGTGGTAGTAGTGGTAGGGCATCCTGCCCCCCTGGCTAAGGGTGGTAGTAGTGGTAGGCATCCTGCCCCCCTGGCTAAGGGTGGTAGTAGTGGTAGGCATCCTGCCCCCCTGGCTAAGGGTGGTAGTAGTGGTAGGCATCCAGCCCCCCTGGCTAAGGGTGGTAGTAGTGGTAGGCATCAAGCCCCCTGGCTAAGGGTGGTAGTAGTGGTAGGCATCCAGCCCCCTGGCTAAGGGTGGTAGTAGTGGTAGGCATCCAGCCCCCTGGCTAAGGGTGGTAGTAGTGGTAGGCATCCAGCCCCCCTGGCTAAGGGTGGTAGTAGTGGTAGGCATCAAGCCCCCTGGCTAAGGGTGGTAGTAGTGGTAGGCATCAAGCCCCCCTGGCTAAGGGTGGTAGTAGTGGTAGGCATCCAGCCCCCCTGGCTAAGGGTGGTAGTAGTGGTGGGCATCAAGCCCCCCTGGCTAAGGGTGGTAGTAGTGGTAGGCATCCAGCCCCCTGGCTAAGGGTGGTAGTAGTGGTGGGCATCAAGCCCCCCTGGCTAAGGGTGGTAGTAGTGGTAGGCATCCTGCCCCCTGGCTAAGGGTGGTAGTAGTGGTAGGCATCCTGCCCCCCTGGCTAAGGGTGGTAGTAGTGGTAGGCATCCTGCCCCCCTGGCTAAGGGTGGTAGTAGTGGTAGGGCATCAAGCCCCCTGGCTAAGGGTGGTAGTAGTGGTAGGCATCCTGCCCCCCTGGCTAAGGGTGGTAGTAGTGGTAGGCATCCTGCCCCCTGGCTAAGGGTGGTAGTAGTGGTAGGCATCAAGCCCCCCTGGCTAAGGGTGGTAGTAGTGGTAGGCATCAAGCCCCCTGGCTAAGGGTGGTAGTAGTGGTAGGCATCCTGCCCCCCTGGCTAAGGGTGGTAGTAGTGGTAGGCATCCTGCCCCCCTGGCTAAGGGTGGTAGTAATGGTAGGCATCCTGCCCCCTGGCTAAGGGTGGTAGTAGTGGTAGGCATCCTGCCCCCCTGGCTAAGGGTGGTAGTAGTGGTAGGCATCCTGCCCCCATGGCTAAGGGTGGTAGTAGTGGTAGGCATCCAGCCCCCCTGGCTAAGGGTGGTAGTAGTGGTAGGCATCAAGCCCCCTGGCTAAGGGTGGTAGTAGTGGTAGGCATCCAGCCCCCTGGCTAAGGGTGGTAGTAGTGGTAGGCATCAAACACCCCCTGGCTAAGGGTGGTAGTAGTGGTAGGCATCCAGCCCCCCCTGGCTAAGTGTGGTAGTAGTGGTGGGCATCAAGCCCCCCCTGGCTAAGGGTGGTAGTAGTGGTAGGCATCCAGCCCCCCCTTGCTAAGGGTGGTAGTAGTGGTGGGCATCAAGCCCCCCTGGCTAAGGGTGGTAGTAGTGGTAGGCATCCTGCCCCCCTGGCTAAGGGTGGTAGTAGTGGTAGGCATCCTGCCCCCCTGGCTAAGGGTGGTAGTAGGTAGGCATCCTGCCCCCCTGGCTAAGGGTGGTAGTAGTGGTAGGCATCAAGCCCCCCTGGCTAAGGGTGGTAGTAGTGGTAGGCATCCTGCCCCCTGGCTAAGGGTGGTAGTAGTGGTAGGCATCCTGCCCCCTGGCTAAGGGTGGTAGTAGTGGTAGCCATCCTGCCCCCCTGGCTAAGGGTGGTAGTAGTGGTAGGCATCCTGCCCCCCTGGCTAAGGGTGGTAGTAGTGGTAGGCATCCAGCCCCCTGGCTAAGGGTGGTAGTAGTGGTAGGCATCCAGCCCCCCTGGCTAAGGGTGGTAGTAGTGGTAGGCATCCAGCCCCCCTGGCTAAGGGTGGTAGTAGTGGTGGGCATCAAGCCCCCCTGGCTAAGGGTGGTAGTAGTGGTAGGCATCCTGCCCCCTGGCTAAGGGTGGTAGTAGTGGTAGGCATCCTGCCCCCCTGGCTAAGGGTGGTAGTAGTGGTAGGCATCAAGCCCCCTGGCTAAGGGTGGTAGTAGTGGTAGGCATCCAGCCCCCCTGGCTAAGGGTGGTAGTAGTGGTGGGCATCAAGCCCCCTGGCTAAGGGTGGTAGTAGTGGTAGGCATCCTGCCCCCTGGCTAAGGGTGGTAGTAGTGGTAGGCATCCTGCCCCCTGGCTAAGGGTGGTAGTAGTGGTAGGCATCCAGCCCCCTGGCTAAGGGTGGTAGTAGTGGTAGGCATCAAGCCCCCCTGGCTAAGGGTGGTAGTAGTGGTAGGCATCCTGCCCCCCGGCTAAGGGTGGTAGTAGTGGTAGGCATCAAGCCCCCCTGGCTAAGGGTGGTAGTAGTGGTAGGCATCCAGCCCCCTGGCTAAGGGTGGTAGTAGTGGTAGGCATCCAGCCCCCTGGGTAGGGGTGGTGGTGCGCATTCAGGCCCCTGTGTGCATATGTGGCATTGGTGATGGGCATCCCGCCCCTATGGTGCTGCTGTTGCTGGTGTAAGTATATTCAGCATCCCCGTGTGTGTGTGTTATGTGTCGTGTACGTGTTGTATGTGTTTTGTGGTTGGTGTCTGGCTTACCTTCTGCGCCGTACGCGTCCGTGCCTGTTCCGGTAGTAGATGTAGAATATTGGTATGATCGGGACGAAGGGATTCATGGTTGGTTCGTGTCGTTCGTCCTTCTCGTTGCTTCGCGTCGTCCTCGTCACTTCGCCTCGTCCTCGTCGGTGCCGTGTTCGTCTCGTAGCCGTGGATCGTGTTGTGGCGCGAATCGGAGCTTATGTGCGCCTCTCCCGGATGCTTAGCGTAGCGACGGGTTCGGCGCGTACGGGAAGCGCATCGTACTTGTCCGGCCGGACGGGCCTGCATTTTTCCTTCCGTGCGACTCGATTCGGCGTTTCCGGATTCGCCTCGGTCGGAGAACAGGACCTGGTTTGGGTGAGTACGGCTCGGCCGGATTTTTTGCTGTTGTGCGCATCGTACTTGCTCGTTCGGTGTACTGTACGGATCGGTCGGGAAACAGGCTTTCGCATGGCTTTTTTCCCGACCGAATGGTGTTGGGTACGCCTCCGACCGAGATCGGAATCGGCCCCTTAATGTTTTTGTTTCTAAATAAATTCTAATAAAAAATATTTATTTGTTTCAAAATTATTTTTTATTTCATTTAATATATTTGTAGGTATTTGTCATATGTATTTAACATTATAATATGTTTATTTAAATTTTTTATTAATATTAAATATATTTGTATTTTAATTTTTAACATATTCATATATTTGTTTATTTATTTTGTTTTTTAAAATATTTTTGTTGTTAATATTTTGTTTGTTTTTAATTTTGAACTGACTGGAGTGAGAACATTAATTGTTACCCCTCCGCAAACCATCACTTTCCATACTGTTGCAGTGATTGGTTTGGGAATAGTAATTTTTACCCCTCCGCTATCCAACAATTTCCCTACTGTTGCACTGACTGAAGTGGGAATAGTAATTTTTACCCCTCCGCTATCCATCACTTTCCCTACTGTTACGCTTATTGGAATGGGAATAGTAATTTTTACCCCTCCGCTAGCCAACACTTTCCCTATTGTTGCACTCACTGGAGTGGGAATAGTAATTTTTACCCCTCCACTATCTAACACTTTCCCTACTGTTGCACTGACTGGAGTGAGAATAGTAAATTTCATCCCTCCGCTATCCAACACTTTCCCTACTGTTGCACTCATTGGAGTGGGAATAGAAATTTTCACCCCTCCGCTATCCAACACTTTCCTTATTATTGCACTCACTGGAGTGAGAATAGTAATTTTTACCCCTCCGCTATACAACACTTTCCCTACTGTTGCATTGACTGGAGTGGGAATAGTAATTTTTACCCTTCCGCTAGCCAAAACTTTCCCTATTGTTGCACTCACTGGAGTGGGAATAGTAATTTTTACCCCTCCACTATCTAACACTTTCCCTACTGTTGCACTGACTGGAGTGAGAATAGTAAATTTCATCCCTCCGCTATCCAACACTTTCCCTACTGTTGCACTCATTGGAGTGGGAATAGAAATTTTCACCCCTCCGCTATCCAACACTTTCCCTATTATTGCACTCACTGGAGTGAGAATAGTATTTTTACTCCTCCGCTATACAACACTTTCCCTACTGTTGCATTGACTGGAGTGGGAATAGTAATTTTTACCCTTCCGCTATCCAACACTTTCCCTACTGTTGCACTGACTGGAGTGGGAAATTTGAGTTTAAAGATTTTTACATAGTTTAATGTTTGAATTTATAATAGAATGTTTTTTTTAATTAGATTTTATGTTATTGGTATATATATATTATTATATATAAAGGGGTTGCTTTTACTCATTTCAGGTTGACTTGAATGGTATTTTACCAATTCAAAGCTGTAATACTGTGCCTGGAGTGGTAAATGGCTTTTGTCATTTTACAGCTCGGCATGAACAGCACTGTGCTAGTTCTATGCTTAAAGATTTTGCTGTAGAAATGGCAAAAGACTTTGTCCCTTTCTATCTCAGCGTGGATGGCACTGTGCTAATCCTATGCTTAAAGATTTTGATAGAAAAGCAGACATTTGAGGTGAGCAGATCTAGAGTGTCGTTGGTGTTGAGAGTGCTCTGTACAGGAGCTGCTTTCCACCTAAACTTGGGAAACATCCAGAGTTCACTGCTTCCTTTTTTGCATAATTTATGCAGCACTCTAAGCATGAAAGGGTATTGTCTTGACTTCTACTAAGTGCTCCCTTGTGTCTGGACAAAGCTATACCTCTCCGATGAGCTCTAATTAGAGAGAAACATGTGTCAGGGGTTGCTTTTACTCATTTCAGGTTGGCTTGAATGGTATTTTACCAATTCAAAGCTGTAATACTGTGCCTGGAGTGGTAAATGGCTTTTGTCATTTTACAGCTCGGCATGAACAGCACTGTGCTAGTTCTATGCTTAAAGACTTTGTCCCTTTCTATCTCGGCGTGGATGGCACTGTGCTAATCCTATGCTTAAAGATTTTGATAGAAAAGCAGACATTTGAGGTGAGCAGATCTAGAGTGTCGTTGGTGTTGAGAGTGCTCTGTACAGGAGCTGCTTTCCACCTAAACTTGAGAACTACCCAGAGTTCTCTGCTTCTTTTTTTGCATAATTTATGCGTCACTCTATGCCTGAAAGGGTATTGTTTTGACTTATACTGGGTGCTCCCTTGTGTCTGGACAAAGCTATACATCTCTGAAGAGCTCTAATTAGAGCGAAACACTGTGTCAGGGGTTGCTTTTACTCATTTCAGGTTGGCTTGAATGGTATTTTACCAATTCAAAGCTGTAATACTGTGCCTGGAGTGGTAAATGGCTTTTGTCATTTTACAGCTCGGCATGAACAGCACTGTGCTAGTTCTATGCTTAAAGACTTTGCTGTAGAAATGGCAAAAGACTTTGTCCCTTTCTATCTCGGCGTGGATGGCACTGTGCTAATCCTATGCTTAAAGATTTTGATAGAAAAGCAGACATTTGAGGTGAGCAGATCTAGAGTGTCGTTGGTGTTGAGAGTGCTCTGTACAGGAGCTGCTTTCCACCTAAACTTGAGAACTACCCAGAGTTCTCTGCTTCTTTTTTACATATATATATATATATAATTTTAAAATGATAAAACTAATTAAAATGTATAGTTTATTAATTGTTTTAAAGTAAATATATATATATTTATTATTATGTATGTGTTTAACTTTTTTAATTAAGTTTATTTGTTATATATGTTAAAATGTATATTCAATCTACTTTTTTTAAATTAATTTTATTATTTAATATATTTAATACTTATTTTTTTATTTTATATATATATATATATATATATATATATATATACACAAATCGATATTTTGTACAACTATATTTTTGACATCAATATATTTTTGTACTTACCTGTTTAAGTATAAGGAGTCGATATTTTTGCATTCTATATTTTTTCTACTATAATTTTTACATCTATTTTTTTTACATCAATAGTCTGTCAGTGAACCATTTTTGTTACTACTCGTGCTTCGGGATCCAAACACATATTTTGGGACTGGTCATGTAATGCCATGAAACAGAGGCAAATCCATCTGAAACTTATGAAGGTGAACTGTACCAAATAGCTACACATGTACAAAAGGATCCCTGCATGAGTTGAGGAATTTGAAACACAAACATGTACAGAACACAGTGATCATCTTCTTCACACACCCACAAAAACACTGGGCACACACGTTGTCTTCCCTTCAAATGCTTCCAAAGAACTGTAGCTCAACAACAACAGTGAATTGGGCTCAAAGAAGTCCCCTGGGGCAGGATAGTACCCAACAATAGCTCCTGCAACACAATATTCACCAAGCTGAAAACTATTCTAGCAGTGTGAGAAGTTGGCCTGGTATATGATTTCCACTTATGTAAGTGGGCACCTTGCACCTGTCCAGACAACCCTTATGTTGATTTAAGAAGTCTTAGACAACCTTAGAAAGCTCTCTAAGTGGTAGCTGAGGAGAGCAGCCTTCAGGCTTAGTCCAGAAGGAGTGTAAAGCAGCTTGTTTTACCAGAATGCAATCTTATAGTATAGATTAAGTGAAAAAGAACCACAGCAAGTATTTATAAAAATATGTTGTTTTTTTTTTGATAAACAATTTTTTATTTTTATTGAATTGACAAAATAAAAGAAATACACCAGCCGTACAGTCCGACACCCTAAAATTCCAGGACTAGGAAAAGAAGTTAGCACCACAAAATTTACAGACATTAATAAAAACATGAATATAGAGTTGGACATTCCCTTTATGACTAAGCCGCATCCCCCAGCCATTTCCCCCAAACCCTACGATACTTCTTAGGACATCCACGAGCCTCATACATAACCTTCTCCTGCCTGGCACACCAATCCACCCCAGTCCTCCATCGTCCAACGCTGGGAGGTTCCGAGAGCTTCCAGGAGGCTGCAATGTCTCTTTTAGCAACCACCATTGCCGTAGTGTAAAACAACTTTTCGTTCCGAGACCCATCCAACCCATCAGTGATACCCAGAATCGTGTGCCTTGGGTCATGGGGGAAAAAATATGTATTTATTATATAATACTCTCTAACACGTTTAGATATCTCCTACCCGGAGATAATCACAATGGACACAATACATTCAAAGAAACACAGTAAATAGCACAACTACACAGTGGGCCCCAGGGGAGGAACAGACCATATACTAAGAAAGTGCTATAAAAACCATGACTCGGGTCAAGACAATGTCGAGAGGACGTAGAAGTGCTGGGGACCCAAGGAACCACCCAAGGTGAGTGACTAGGAACCCCACGTAGAGCGTGTGCAGCGTGGAACCACAACTGCGTTCGCCGTACAATTCTACGTGTAAATTGCGGTTCGATTTTTAAAGATGAAGGACCCTTCCCAATAGACCCTGAAGAAACCCCGTGGAAGACAGAAGGTTGGAGTGCCACCCCACCCGTGGATACCCTAGTACCCACGTTACCTACACCAGGGAAGCCGTGTGCATACGTGTGAAGTGGTGTCAGAAACTGCAGTTGAACCCAAATGAGTACTTCAGGAAAGTACTGCTGCTGACGAAGGAGAAAGTGCCCGGTGGAATCTGAAGGTGGATTCTAGATGAGAGGTACCTGCAAGCAGAGGGTACAGAGTCTATGTCACTCAGGAGTGACCAGGAGACTTGGAAGACGAATGCCCTCCGATGTTGGGTGTTGCAGGATGGGTGACTATGACCTTGACTCTGCAGCTGTGAGGACCAGGCCATGCTGAGGAGGACCAAGAGCCATGCATGAGCTGTCCCACAAGGGATGTCGAGTGCTGAGGGGTCGGTGTCCGGCGGCAGCACCAACAAGCCTTGGCAAATGCAACCAATGCAGGAAGTGAAGAAGGAGCAGCGTCGGGACCAGCAAGGTCCAGGGGACTCACCACAAGCAGGGAAGTCAGGGCAGGCCCCGAGCAATCAGGGGAGCCCAAAAGAAACACGGGTGACCCTCAAATGCACCCACAGGCCGAAGGCATTGGAGTTGCAAGAGGACCTCAAGCAGCTCAACAAAAGATGCAGGTCACGATGCACACGATGCAGTTTGGCTACAGATTCTGGTCACTGGAGGTGCTCAAAGTTGGGCCTACTTGGAGCCCAAAGATCTTCTTGGAAGGAAGCCAACAAGCCTTTGCAACTGCAAGTTGACGAGATGCACAGGGGTTCGGTTTTTGCAACCCCCATGAGGGATACTGGCCTTAAACTTGGTGGGAGGGCAGGGCAGGCCTAGGGAGCTGTGTAAAACCACCACCTGTGTTGCAGATCCTACAGAGTCCAGAGGAGCTCAGGATCAGCAGACCGGTCGACTTAGTTGCGGTGCCTGTGAATGCAGGGGAGTGACTCCTTCACTCCAAGGGAGATTCCTTCAAGTGTCTTTGATGCTTCACAGGCCTTGGAAGGTTCCTGTATGATGCACAGGCACAGACGATGCAGCAGACTAGAACGGAGACAAAGTCAGGCCCAAACGAAGTCCAGCGAAGTCAGAGTGCCCAGACGGTAGAAGAAGAGGTGGTGTCTGATCAGAATCTTATCCCACGACGAATCTAGGGACCTACACCCAGGTAAGCCCTTAAGTGCCCTGGGAAAGGGTTAGGACGATTCAGGGGACCCTCCCAAGGGAGGGTCTGGACAGGGGGGAGGTTACTTGCATGTCCTTTGTCCAGTTTCGCACCAGAGCGGGAGCCAATGGCTCCCAGGACTGGTTTGAACTGGACTATGCACAGGGACACCAAATGTGCCCCTCATGCAGACTGAGTTGCCCTGGCAAGTGCACCCACCCTACCCCCAATACACTAAATCCTGTCTGGCAGGTGGTCACACCTCCCTGTGACAGGATGGCTATTGTTCTGCCTTCCCCCGCTCGAGCTTTGCTCAGCAGCAGGAGGGCAGATTCGTGTCTCAGGTCGGCGGCAACCATTTTGTGCAGTCCGGGTCAAGAAGGTTGGTACCGGGAACACTGAGAGCCTAACGGAGTGCCTCTTCCAGTGCTTGGAATCATACTCCCACACCGTTTATGGTGTGGGGGTATGATTCCAACATGTTTGATACCAAACATAATAGGATTCGTTGCAGCTCGTTTTGAGATGGTCATTGCGTAATTACGCAGTGCCCCTCTATATAGTATATGGCTGCTTCACTGACAACCCGGGAGAATGGACTCCGTAGGTTGTAGGGGTGTACTGCTCATGCAGGGGCACCCTCTCATCTAGAACCAAGCAGCCTGCCTTCAGGATTGCAAAGGCCTTCTAGAGGGGTGACTTATAGGTTTTAAGTGCAGTGACACTAGATATAGGAAACCTATATCTTTAGTAAGTGGTGCAAGCACCTACTTACACAGGCTGCAATGGCAGGCCTGTAGTTCCATTTTGAATGGTCACTCATGGGTGGCATAATACATGCTTCAGCCCATGGGAGACCTCTGGGGTGTGTATGCCCTGGGTACATGGCTACCATATACTAGGGACTTATAAGGGTACCCCAGTATCCAATCTGGGGTATACCTAAGTACTGAACATAACAATTTAGGGAGAAAGCAGTTAGACTGGGGTCCTAATTAGCAGGATCCCAGTCAGACTAGTCAAATACAGCTAAGCACCAGGCAAAAAGTGGGGGTAACCATAGAAGCAGATCCTACTTTCCTACAAGCAGGATAACTCTATTCTTGGATGAAGATCGATCTGAGGGTGGCCAAAATTGTGGGTCACACCTGAACTTAGTGTCAACTTGATTTTAATTTTAGCCTCACAAATTCCATGCCTCTGCCTGAACACCCACAGGTGAAGGTGCACTACTAAATGGTGCACCTGTGGACACACATGGCATGCTGTCCGCCTGCAGCCCAACATCATGCACTGGACACCTGCTTCGTGCCCAAAGATGCCGAACATACATGACGACAATTTCATTATTGATTCCATATGCACCCATGTCAATGAAAGCCCATGAGAATAAATTAGGGGTAGGTAGGGTAGAGCAGCTACTCATGTCTCTAATTGTGGTACCTCTGGCACTACCCTTGCTACCCCTTTTCTCAATGGATATGAAGGTCAGGGAAAAAGTAAATATGGCTCTAGGAGTCATGTTTATATATTTTGAAGTTGTCACTCCTTTCTATTTATCCAGTCCCTCAGGAGACAATGCCAGTCAGTTGATGAGCTAAGGGTTTGACAATTGGTCAAGCCTGTGATATCATTGGTGGTCAGAAAGTGTGTAACATCACTTTTGTTACTTTTTGGATCTTTGCAAATACATACCAAGGACACCCCCGAAAATATGCTGAGAAATAATGACATCTTTGGGAGCAACTCAGCCACAGCACCAGATGTGACAGACATCTAGTCACCCCTCACCCACAACCGGTGCCCTAAGTGCTTCAAGGGCCCTTAATAATTAGCAGTATCGGGGGTTTCTCTCTAGACAGCCCATGGAAATGCAACACAAGACACAACAGATTAATCCATAGGGACTCCAGCTACACAAGCAGTATACAGCACATCAAAGCACCCACAAAGGCCACTCACTACAAAGGTAGATACTACTACGATGCCTGATTGCTCTATTATTCCGATGAAAAGTGGAGAGCCCTGGAAAAGATGAAAGGGATGATACATGCAAGTAATTCTGTGCAGAAGAGCAACACAGTCAACCTGTGACAAAGCTAGCAATCAAATATTCACAGATACGATTTAAAATAAAGAAATGAGTCATTCAGAGAGGTGCAATAGGCATACACTACAAACGTCCTGCGACATGGTGGTATGAGAAGATGCAGCATTCACACTTATAAACGATCAGATTTTAGCAATTGCCAGAGCTGTGTCCCATCAACAGGGTAGACACAGGTATGGGTTGCTAACAAAGGGCCTCATTTACAAGAAACTGACTCATCGGCGTGTCAGTTTCCTTGTCCCTGCACCAAATGTCCTTGCGACACCATGGATGCTCTGTATTTACAATACAGGGCTCCATGGCGCAAGGATTAACAGATACATCAGAAATTTTGACACATTTGTTAGCGCAAAAGTGATGCATTGCTGGAGTTGGTCATAAAACTGACGCAACTCCAGCCATGCATCAGAACACATAGGTGAGTCCCATTGTAAAAGCCCTGCATCATTCCTTATGCCTGGTCTGAGAAGGTGTAAGGATTTTGATGCAGTCAAGTCGTAGAGTGATGCAGTGAAATGCAAATTTCCCTGCACCAGTTTTACGTGTTTTTTTTGTGTGGGAATGCCTGCCCTGCATACATTATACCTGCCGAAGGTATAATGTGATGCACAGCTCTACAAACTGGCGTCAATTTGTAGATATGGCGCAGTGTGGTGCAATGATTTCGTTGCCACTGCATCAAAAAAAGGTGACGCAGCGTTGGCGCAAGACGCTTGTACATGAGGCCCAAAGTCTTTACACTCATTTAAACTGGGCTAGGATACAAAAGCCGTTAGGCTACTATGGAAGTGATACCTATCAATAGCCAAAGTTGTGACTACTCGGAACACCACAGACATATAGTGGAGGACTTTAGGTTCGTTAACTTCATGTCACTTTAAGGTTTGTAATATGTGGAGCCTATACTAGTTAAGGGATTTGTAGGCTGATATCCATGTTTCAGTTCAAGAATAATAGATTGTGGATTTCTCCAGGGATTAAATGATATGTTAGGGACAGTGTGTCTCTGATTTTGAACACTAATGCACTAGGTATAATGACGCTCGCTCTATAGTATCTTAGTGTCAAGCAAGACTCCTTTCCCTAAACCCCAGGTGACTACCACCTACATCTCCTCCACAAGTCAACGCCATTTGAATAGTACCTTTGACTAAGCGGTTCGCCCTTTCAACCATACCGTTTCCTTGGGGATTGTAAAGAGAAGTACGGTTATGCCGAACACCAGAAGCCTCTATGAACTCTCGCATTTCCAACGAAGTCAGTTGCATGCCATTATCAGTAATGACCAGTGAAGGTAAACCCTCCTCACACCAAATCTCCTTCAAAATACCGACAGTGGCCTTTGTGGTAATTTCCTTAATAAATTTCACAATTAGCCATTTGATATTCACGTCTACAACCACCATGGCGAACCTTAAATCGCTTCTCAATTCATTCATGGGACCGATAAAGTCCATACAGATAGTGTGCCAAGGCCGCATCGAATCGGCTATGTGTCCCAACTCCGCTTGTACACCCACTCTCAAATGCTTTTCACTCTCCTTATTGACATCACATTTTTCCACCCACATATCCACATCCACATCCATCCCAGGCCACCTCCAGTCCACTCGCAATCTTTTTTTTGTCCTGGTTTGGCCTAAATGCCCTTCATGCGCTATTTCGATGAGTTTGCTCCTTAAACCACGAGGAGGAATGAACTGTTCTCCCCTCATCACTAGGACATCACCACATACTGACAACTCATCCAAAATATTAATAAAACGTCTGACACAGAGAGACACAGCACTCTCCCTCCTACTACCTTTGCAGCACCTAGCGTTTGACTTCTCGCATGGTAACATCCAACTCCATTTCTTTAATCCATTCCTGTTCCGTGATGGCATGTGCTCCAACCACACTTAAAACGTCTTGAACTGAGGCTACTGCCCCTTCACTCTCTTTCACCAAAACCGACACCTCATCCACTTTTTCCCATCCAACAGATAGTCTCGACAAACAATCAGCCTCAATGTTCCTCCATCCTTGGATATGTTCCACTTTATAACAGTACTCCTACAGACGAGCAGCCAACCTGGCTAGTCTCGCAGAGCATTTACTAGTTCCACCTGGCAATAACACCTTGACTAAGGGTTTATGATCAGACCTCAATCTGAACTTAGAACCCCACAAGTAAGTCCTAAAGTACTCACAACCCCAAGCTACCGTCAAAGTCTCCAGTTCGATAACGGAGTAATTCCTCTCGGCATCAACAGTGAGGACAGATTCCAGCTTAGTATTAAAAGGTGTAAGGATACCAGCCTCAAAAATTTCCCTCTTAATGTCATCGAAACACTTTTGTTGCTGCCCTCCCAACTCAAAGGTGGCACCTTTCCTTAAAAGTAATCTGAGAATTTCTGTTTTTTCGGAAAATCTTTGCACGAACTTGGAATAATATTCAATGAGGCGTAAAAAGGACCTCAATTTGTCCTTATCACTAGGTGCAGGAGCCAACCTAATTGCATCCAAAAGGAGTTCCTTAGGTCTTACGCCCTCAGCAGATATTTTATAACCTAAGTATTCCACTTTGTCAACTAAAAAATTACATTTCTCATGCCTAAGTGTTAACCCTGCTTCCTTTATTTTATGTAGAGCTTGCCTGAGGGTTTGGTTATGTTGTTCAACTGTACCCCCAAATACAAGAATTTCATCCTGAAAATAAACAACGTTGGTAATGTCTTCGAATAACTCACTCATCATGCGTTGAAAACGCTTGCGGCTGAACAAAGGTCGAATGGTATCCTGGGACATTGAAAAATACCATCCATAGTGATAAATGCCGTAAGTGGCTTGGACTGTTCATGGAGTTTGAATTGATGATATGCATTCTTCAAGTCCAATTTAGAAAATACTTTCCTCCACTCAAGGCTAAGATCAGCTCGTTAATGTTAGCCAATGGATATGTGTCCACAACTACCTTTTGATTGAGTGATCTCAAATCAATGCAAAATCTGAGCTTTCCATCAGTTTTTTCGGTAATAACGACAGGGGAAACCCACATAGGGTTTTCAACAGGTTCAATAACACCCGATGACACCATATCCCCAAGCATCTCTTTTACTGCTGCTCTAGCCACCAAAGGCATCCTGCTAAATTTGTGTTGTACAGGTAGTGCATCGGGTTTCAATACTATCTTATGGAAGTACCCTTCCAAGCATCCTAATTCTTCTCTTAAGACTTCTTTGGCTTATTCTAAAATACCTTCCAAGCAAAAATCCTCAACAACCATTACTTGATTAGGAGCCCTGGGGTCAACAACAATGCGCAGATCGTACTGATGCATCCATCCTAAAATGGGGGGCCCATCCACAGCCACATCAAATTTGCCTTGTATTGATCTTCCACCAAATTCTATGGCAGTCTCCCCATACCCCAATAATTTTATGGTTTCCCCCTGATACCCAACTGGATTGATATCTTTGAGGAACAAAATCACTCCTGGTCATAAATTGTCAAACAATGGTATACATGGAGCCTGAGTCTACCATGAGTTGTACAAATTTTCTGTTAACATTAAATTCTGCTTTGGGTCTGTTTCTCCTACCTGGACCTTCCTCAGTCTCCCCCACACTCAAGATCCTGTGTTCATGTGTTATTACATCACTATTCACATCTATGGTAGCCACTCTGGGTTTGCTCCCTTGTTTGCACACTATTGCAAAGTGTCCATTGCAGCCGCATTTCCTACACGTTTTATCTATAGCCACACATCTGCAATAGTCTGCGGTATAAAATGCACTATCACATCTATAGCAAGATCTGGTTGGTTGTCGAGGCTTTTGAATACCACGGCCAGATTTATATACAGCAGGTACATCGGTATCTTCTCTGATAACAGTAGAAACAACATCAAAATTACTACTTTCTTTTTTACACATCTCACGCATGCAATGCTGAGATTGTTCAACAACTTTAGCAATGTCTATAGCATCTCTTAGTGATGGATTTTTGCGGCCCAAAGGCGTTCTTGAGTTTTCTTACATTTACAATGAACAATAAGTTGGTCACGGACCGGTTCATCAGTCATGGCCCCAAATTTACATTTTATCGAGAGTTCTGTCAGTTTGGAGACAAAGTCATCTATCAATTGACCTTCCTCTTGTTGGTGAGTATAAAATTTATAACGATTCATAACTAGGTTGATTTCTTTGGCAAATCTGCATTCCAGCCGTTTTTTTGCTTTTGTGTACACGTCTTCAATTTGGTTACCATTAGGCTGAGCAGCTGGTGGTAAATATTTTAAAATGCGCTGACTTTCTTTACCTAAATTATTTAACAAAAGGGCTTTTTTGCGGACAGCGCTGAAACGAACACCATCCAAGGCTTCTAGGTAAGTTTCGAACATGGGTAGCCAATCTTCCCGTTCGATAGCAAGTGGACCTGGAGAAGACATAAAAACTGGAGGAGACATGATAGCTCCTTGTGGATTGCATGTCGATTGAAATAATAAATGGTGTGTTAGGAAAATAATAATAATAGCTTGTATATTTGTATAGTTGATGTAGATAATAAGTAAGAGGTGTGCGAGTCACCGAAGGTAAAGGATGACTCACAACGTAAGTATGTGAATCACTGTGCTGATAGCCGACTGGTAATGCAGTATACACCTAAATAATGGTGTGTGAACCACTGCGACTCGCTACAGTGTACCAGCAGATGTGACGATGTAATACTACAGTAATAGTAGGCAGGTGTACGAGTCACCAATAGTTTGACTTGCTGGCAAAGTGGGCGAATCACTGTTCATGAATATGTGGTTCCCACCAAACAATGGCGATGAATTGTACTGAGACAGCACCTGATGTTGGGAAATACTCCAAAATGGCCTCCCACATTGTGTTTCTGATGTGACTTCTTGAGGCAGTGGAGCTTGTATCATTAACATAGTGCACATGAGTGAGAGCCGCTTGCGGTGTAAATTGTCGAGGCGGTAGGGCTTGAAATGTCAACGTGACGCACGTGAGTCAGGGCGCGCAGAGCCTATAAGAATCGCTCACGCTATCATGCAGGTCTCGTGATGGCGCACCTAAGTTGAGCTCGTGCCCTTGACTAGCCTCTTGTTCATTTCGGGCAGCATCTTACTCTCGCAGCAGGCTTAGGACTCACCCAGTTTCTGTTGAAAGGAGGTCCTAGCCATCTTGCTGTTGGAATGTTTCTGCCTACTGTATAACGGTACAGTGGCTCTTCTCATTGGGTTCACAGTCACCACTCGTCACAGGGATCCGCTGGCTCAGCTCGTCGCCAAAATCTTGTGAGCTGAAATGAGGACTCACAGCAAACCAGGTATGATGAAGGAAGGTTTTATTTTAAATGCTCCCTGCGACATAGGTGTGATTGTCCCTTGGCCAGCCAATCTTCAACTGACCACTTTAGAACACCACTACTTCAAGTGGAATGTAGAACACAAGAGTGGACTGTGTTCCACATCCCTCACAAGCAAAGTAAATAGCAAGGTGTGAGTATAACAGATCACTGTACCATTGCACCATGTTTTGCCACCTCTTTTATCCTAGAAAAAATATAAATACACAAACCCCCGACTTTGGTGCTATTTCATGACATTTTTTGCAACCACTTGGACCCTTATTGTAGGACCTCTTTGATTTAAGGTTACAGCACAAATCCACCATGGTCAACAAACTGCACCTTTAAAAACAATTCTGAGAGTACATTCGTTTTTCTTGATTGAAAAGATGCATCTTCAGCTTGAGCCAAACACCTTTGTGCAAAGATGACACAGGCTGCAGAATAAGGAGGCTTATTTAATAGACAAGATCACATAAATGTGTTAATAGCGTCAGTTCATGGACAGACAGATTCATTATTTAAAGATATTATGCTGGCAGTGTGCTTGCACCAGCCTTTTTTACAACCATAGGGATGTATTTGATCATTTGTGCATAAATGGGTGTTGCACCTATGTTTGACCTGACAGCCTTGGTGTAGTATTCCCCTGAAACCTTTTGCTTTCTCCCATCCTGTTTTCCTGAATTTGTTCTTTTGGCATTAGAACTCTGCACACTTTACCACTCTAACCAGCGCTAGAGTGCATGTGCTCTCTCCGTAAAACATGATAAAATTGTCCTACACCTGATTGGCACATTGAATTTACTTGTAAGTCCCTAGTATATGGTACTACATAGACCCAGGACCAGTAAATTAAATGCCACTAGCGGGCCTGCAGCACTTATTGTGCCACCCACTCAGCACATAAAAACATGTCTCAGGCCAACAATTGCAGCCCGAAGTGCCATTTCAACCTGGCAAAATAAACCCTTTTCCAGGCCTAAACCTTCCTTTTCCTTACTTATAAGGCATCCCTAATGTAGGCCCTAAAAGCCTAAAGGGGATGGTGCATGATATTTAAAAGTTAGGGCATGTGGGTTTAAGTCTTACTTGTCCTGATAGTGAAAAAACCCTAAAGTAGTTTTTCACAACTGTAAGGCCTATCTCTCCCATTGGCTAACACTGGGCTGCTTTATTACTTTTAATAACCGCTAACTTTGAATTGGAGCAGGTAGAGATATGCTATTTAGACTCCAATGAATTGAAATTCAAAATCCTCTTTAGTTGTAAATTCAGATGTTAAATTCACAATTCTGAAAATTACACTTTTAGAAAGTTGGCATTTTCTAGTCCTAACCATTTTTGCCTTCTTCCAGTGTCCCGGGTCACATGACTCTGAATGGCTCTGCTGCTAGGGTTTGTGTATTCCTCCCAGACAGTGATAAAAAGGGGATTAGTTGCGGGCAGGATGGGCCATCCTGACAGAATGGCTGGGGTGGAGCTGTACCCTGCCCCACTTACACTTCAAGGGGCCTTGCCTCCAGTACACACAAAGGCTTAACACCAGCCTTATGTCACCACAGACATTTGGCGCATTAACAGAGGAAGGGAAGAACTTTCCAAAACCAGATATGGGGGTGGGTCAGGATGTCCATCCACACACAAAGACTGGCAACCAGTTATAAATAGTGGACCTCCTGAATCACTCTTTAGAACACTATTGAACCTGTGGACATTACAGAAGGACTGCCCTGCTGCCAGAGGATTGTCCTTCTGCTTGAGGACTGCCTTGCTGTCTGAGAAGGAACTGTTCACCTTCATCCCTAACTAACCCTGAGTGACTCCAAGGGTCAGTTGGCTGACTTCCTGTTTGATCTACAGGAACACAACAAGATCCAGATGCCTCCCTGCAACTGCTTAGCTTACCTGCTGCAGCTGGACCTGCCTGGACCTGCAATTAACCCTGCCTGAGCCCTGCTGGCCTCTGCTAGAGTCAGTTCCTGATAGCCAATAGGTGCCCCCCAGGTCCTGGACTCTTGGCTGGCTTCCGAGTGTACTCCTCTGTAAGAAAAGGTAAAAATCCTGAAGTTTGGGCTCCTTGCGACTGCAAACGGGACCGTTCGCACTAGGACTTTGCCACCCGCAAGAACCGCCAACCTGAAACTCTGGTGAGACCAGCTCTTTGTGCCCGGCAATGCAAGAGCTGCACTTCTCACTACAGTAACAACAGCCCGGGGTGATCACCAACACAAAGCTACAGGAACGACTGTCTGCGATGCCCAAAGAACTGTCCGCGATTACTGAGCGATGGCTCATGCTACAGCAGCGACAGCCTGCAATGCTCAGCCTGCTTTTCGCGCTACAGCTGAACTTGTGGCTTTTCCCTGGCCTAGCGCGTCCAGACGACCGGGAGTGACGCTCTATGCCTTTAGATGCTATTTTTGCTTAAACCTTTAAAGTTGCATATCTCCAGTACTACTGATTGGATTTTTGTAGTTCTGGTATCATATTGTTTATTAAAATGTACTCTATTTTTTTAAATTGGTGTGAGATTTTTCTTGTGCTGTGTTTTCACTTTATTACTGTTTGTGAGCTGCATAAATACTTTACACATTTCCTCTAAGTTTAGCCTGACTGCTTTTGTGCCAAGCTACCAGAGGGTTAAGCACAGATTTAATTCAGTGACTTTTGTGGTTCACCCTGACAAGGATTGAGGTTGTTGGCTGAGTGGGGCTTCCACCCTCCTCAACCAACAACCAATTTCTTACAACCTATTTTCTAGGAGGTCAATTTTGGTTTGCTGCTAGAGAAAGGGTGGGATCTGCTTCTGTGATATGAGATGTGTAGTCTGTAATTTTACATCTATGACTTTTAGAAATGGTAGTCCATATTTTAATTGATGTGATTTCAATGCTGAGGACCAGTGGACCCTTGCATCCAAGAGATGGTTCAGTTAGTGACTTATTCATTTGTGCAATGATCCTCTCATTCTCACCATAGGCAGGCAGGGGCCTAAGGGCACTCAGCCACAAGTGACCACTGATGCCCTCATGTCCAGTTCAATTTATGTAAAAATGTATTTTGCGCTATTTTTGCTATGCGCAACTTGCTTTCTTTTGCACCTCCCACCTAACTGCAGCCGCACATGTTTAGGCAATGAGGTCCTTGGTGAATACTGAAAGAGTATATGCTTTATCCCCTTGAGCGGCTCCTACCTGCCCACCGCAAGACTGGGTCACGATCTTGAAGGCTTTCAAATTCAAGCGACAGAATCGAATAAAAAAGACTGTCTCACAATTGCCAAAAATTATCTGAGGTCAAATGGGAATGCTGCCGTGCTCGAGCACCTACATCTGTCCCAGCTGAAATAGAAATCGCTAGAGCTGAGCAAATGCTCTTTTTTTTCCAAAAACCCAGACAAAACATTAAAATAAAAGCAATGCTTTCTCAATAGATGCCACATAAAGTAATTAGGAAAATGTGATTCAGCATTCAGTTCGGGGCAAAGATAACATGATATCTTTAGAGCCAGACTAAAGCTGGCTAGTGCATTGCAAATAACATATTTCTCTTTAAATGCATACCGCACTGGGCGAAAGGAACAGTTTGTTTTCAGTAAAAACCAATAGGACTAAATGTTTATATCATCCATTGTGCACCAAAGACAACTGTGCAACCAACAGTCACATATTCTAAGATATGGCCTGATAATATATAATGCACACCACATCTGTATAAAGCATCAGATTTCCCATGTACACCATAGTGAGTTTGTTAAAGTATGAAAGCTTAGTTAATTGATCATAAATGTGTGCTTGGGTGAGGAGTATATCAGATAGCTAAGCAATGTTTATATTTGTTGGGAGGGACTAGGTCCCTTTTGCTGCTTGGTGAAGTGTGCACACTTGCTCTGATCGGGCTATTTTTTAATTTTTAGAGTAAAGCCCAGACGACTATCACGGGTGTTTGCTGAGGGCTCAGTGCAAGCCAGACTGTGACTCAGAGCTAGGTCCCGTGGTATGGAGGTGCACACCATGTGCACCATTCCTTTCTGAGTGTGACTTCTGTCAGTTCACTGGGCTGGAAGGACTGGCAGTGGTGGCAGCAGACAGAATATACTGGGACTGTATGTCTTTTTGCCTAAGCCTGCATCAGAAGAATTGCCTACCAGACTCTGCTATATAAAGTGTCAGGCCACTGGGTCCTTTGTTTCATGCATGAGGGACAAGGGTGTCACATATGTGCATACGTGACACAAGCATAATATGATGCGCATGAGGCTTGTGCGTGGTGTTTTACTTCAGCATACTGTAATCCTTTTTGGATTTCCAGTGTGCAAGAGGCACATAAGATGGAAGATGGAAGGCAGGGGCAGCTCCTCCATTGGAGCGGAGGAGCGTTGCCCTATTTAAAATCCCCCCAAAACCCCAGAGATGAAAAATAAAATGGTAATTTATTACCATTTTGTTTTTCATCCCCCGTTCTGAACAGAGCGTCAGAACAAGGGGGGGACCACTGCTGAGTGATAGTAGTAGAAGCCTAAATGTCACTGCCCGATCTCCCTGTTAGATATACCAGCCAAAATCTTTGCCAGAGTCTTATACAATATAGTAGTAGATTGGGTCACTGAAAATAACGTGTTAAATAAATGGCAATATAGATTCCGAAGTGGTATTGGGACAATCGGTCAATGCCTCAATTTAAACCTGATCATTGGGAAATATATGGTGGACAAGCAGTCTGCACTATATCTAGCCTTTATGGATCTGACAATGGCCTTTGATTGTGTTAATCGGGCTAAGCTGTGGAAATCTCTTATTAATCTGCAAATGTATCCATCCCTAGTCCACTTATTGGTCTCCTTGCATAGGGACACCAAGGCCCAAGTCAGGTTTGGAACAAAGGAGAAGTCACTGATGAATTTAATATCGGCCGGGGGGGTTCTCCAGGAGTGCGTTTTAACCCCACTTCTTTTTATTTTGTACATAAATGATCTTAGTAAGGAGCTTAGTAAGTGCAGCCCAGATGTGCCCATGGTGAATAAATGGTGCCCCCCTACCAGCATTATTGTATGCGGATGACGCGTTAATTGCTCGCACCCCCAAAGCCTTGCATCATCTAGTGCACTCCTTTGTCAATTTTATGGCCAATCTGGCTTTATCAACTAATTTTACTAAGTCTTGTATAATGATTTGTGGCCCAAAGCGCATGTGACCCTTAACTATTATGGTGGGTAAAGTGGAGTGCCGTTAAGTGGACTGTCAGACAGTTCAGTGGAGTAGTGTGTCGTAAAGTGGAGTGTCATTCAGTGGATTGTCATGGAGTAGAGTGGAGTTGCATAGAGTGGAGTGGCATAGAGTTGAATGGCGTAGAGCAGAGTGGCGTACAGTGGAATAGCATACAATAGAGTGGTGTAGAGTAGAGTGGCATAGAGTGGAATACCGTAGAGTGGAGTGGCGTAAAGTCATTTATATTAGAGTGGTACAGAATGGGTGGTGTAGAGCTGGATAGCATAGAGTGGAGTAGCGTACAGTGGAGTGGCATTGAGTGGAGTGGCGTAGAGTGGAATAGCATAGAGTGGAGTGGCATAGAGTGCAGTGGAGTAGAGTGGAATGGCGCAGAGTGGAGTGGCATAGTGTGTCGTGGTAGGAAGTGTAGTGGCATACAGAGGAGTGGTGTACAGTTGAGTGGTGTGTCATAGAGTGGAGTGGTGTGGAGTAGAATGGAGTAGCAAGGAGTGCCATTGACTGGAGTGGAGTGGAGGGTTGTAGACTGGAGTCACGTGTTGTAGAGTGAAGTGGCATGTTGTACAGTGGATTGGCATGTCGCAGAGTGTTATAGAGTAGAGTAGATTAATATACAGTGGAGTGACATAGAGTGGAGTAGTGTGTTGTGCAGAGGAGTCACGTAGAGTGGACTGGCGTGTTGCACAGTTTGTTAGAGTGGTATGGTATAGAGTGTCGCACCGTGGAGTGGCATCCAGTGGTCTAGAGTGTTGTGCCGTAGAGTGGAGTAGTGTAGCACAGTGGAGTATAGTGCAGTACTGTGCCTTAGATTGCAGTAAAGTGGCATGGAATGGCATAGAGGGAGTTGCTTAGAGTGTTGTACAGTGGAGAAGAGTGTCATAGAGTGGCAAATATTGAATTAGAGTGTCACAGAGTGGCATAGAGAGGAGTACAGTGTCGTAGAGTGGAGGAGAGTAAAGTGTCATGGAGTGAAGTATAGTGTTGTACAGTGGCATAGAGTGGTATATAGTAGAGTGGAGTGGCAGGTCTCAGAGTGGAATGGTGTGTCATAGAGTGAAATGGCATATCTTAGTGCGGAGTGGCATGAAGTATCGTAGAGTGAAGTGGAGTATTAGAGTGACATGTTGTAGGTTGGAGTGGCGTGTCATAGAGTGGAGTGGGGAGTTGTAGAGTGGAGTGAAGTGGCATGTTGTAGAGTGCCATAGAGTGGAGTAGAGTGGCATACTGTGGAGGGGCATACAGTGCAGTAGAGTTTTGTGGAGTGGAATAGAGTGTAGTGGCGTGTCGTACAGTAGAGTGAAGTGGTGTATGGTAGAGGGGCATGTCGAACAATGTCTTAGATTGCAGTGGCATAGATTAGAGTGGCATAGACTGAAGTGGGATGTTGTAGAGTGGAGTGGCATAGTGTGTAGTGGTGTGTAGTAGACTGGAGTGGTGTGTTGTAGTAGAGTGGAGAGGTGTGGACTGTCAAAGAGTGAAGTGGACTTTCATAGAGTGCAGTGGGGTGTCATAGAGTGGAGTGATGTGTCATAGAGTGGAGTGATGTGTCATAGAGTGGAGTGGCGTGTCATTGAGTGGAGTGGCGTGTCATCGAGTAGAGTGGCTTGGAGTGTCATAGAGTGTAGTGGCATGTCGTTGAGTGAAATGGAGTGTGGTAAACTGCAGTCACGTGTTGTTCACTGGAGGGGAGTGGCATGGATTGGCATAGAGTTAAGTGGACTGTCGTTGAGTGGGGTGTCGTAGAGTAGAATGACGTGTCATAGAGTGGAATTGCATGTTGTGCAGTGGAGTGGAGTGGCGTGTTGTGTCGTAGGCTATTGTGTAAACAGATGTAGCATGAAAATGGCTGATTGAATTTAGATGAAATGTGTAAGAAATATAGATTATGGGATGTAAAGGGTCCTTTTTTGTAGTAGATCTAAATTCTTTTGTTTCTGTAGTTTTAAAGTCATAGGGCCTGATTCACAAAGGCAAACTTAAATTTTTGTGTAAGTTTATGATTGTTTGGTATTCACAAAGGTATTTTACAATTAGTGTCTTTACCACTGCGGAGACTTCGCACATAAAAAGATAGGATAGTCCTAAAGTATGTAAATGTAAGTAAAATTTGTATTTAAAAAAAGAAATTTGCGGAGTACCACAGTACTACCATATCCTTTGGACCTCACTTAGTATGAGTTCTGGGTTCTAATGGTAAATATAGTGTAGTAGTTGTTTGCTTTTTATTTTTTTGCATTTTTTTTCCAAGTACACTTTATTACACTATATTTCCCCTAAATCCAAGAATGCAGACTAAGGGCCTGATTATGAGTACGGCGGTCTGGGAACCACTGCGCCCACGGTGGTGGCCCGGCTGCCGCAACTCAGCTGTCCGGTCATTTACAACTACCAGTGTCCATAGACTTCTCAGCAAAATGATGCTCCGCCATGGACCAGGCAAGGGTGTTGGGGTCCCTAAGTAAAACATATTTACTGGGACCCTGTCTGGGATTGTTTCATATGTATATCAAAGATACATCTGTAGGATGCCCTCCTAGGCTAAAACACTGATACTGCTCAGGCACACTGTACACATATTCAGAGATAGTGATGTGTGCATATTTGTGTTCCACACCAGCACTTCCTCTTCAATATCACACCTATTAATGTCTGTGACACACTCCTTTTTTCCCTTCTCACTTATCTACCATGTCACAACTGATGTCCACTTATCATCATGCAGGTTACCATTTGTCAAGTCTTGGTAAGTTTACATAGAAATCACTACAACTACCATGAGGCCTTGTGACTGTAACACTAACTAAGATGCTATACTCCTTTTGCCCCTTCTCACTTATCTGCCATGTCACTACTGATGGTCACTTTTCATGCAGGTTACCATCTGTGAAGTCTTTGTAAGTCTACATTGAAATCACTACAACTATCATGAGTCACTATGACTGCAACTAAAACCAAGATTCAATAGCGAATGTGACACACTCACATTGCACACATCCCAGGTCTTGTTTTTATGTCAAAGAAACATCTGTATGGATGTGTCATTAAAGTGAAACACACCTTCTCTGCTGCAACTCATTATCTCTCACCCATCACCCACATGAAAGGGCACTATCAGTTAATAGGATTACATAGAATCAGTGTGAGAAGCATTCTAATGGCACAATGGAAATGCTCGCTGCAGGATAGGTATGCCTCTATCAGGGGGGACCCTGAAAGGCTGGGGCCCTGGGACACAGTACATTTTGCACTTGCCTGACAAACTCAATGTGCACTGGACCTGTGAATTGAAGGATATCAGGGACAACCAATAGCATAACTAAGAGGCATACATGTGTAGTTATTGTGTAAGTGCAGCTCGCGAAAGCAAACACAGCACTAACAGCATATGTCACACATCTAGATAAAGTAGATGTAAGGTACACACAGGAAAATGGACACATGTACATGCAGAACTCCACAAAGGTATGTTAACACCCTCCATGTGTGGAAAACAAATATCTAACTTGAACACATAACTAACAGATATCCAACATACATCATAGGGACAACTGCCACCTAAATGATGTAGATAGTGGCCAGGACAAGCCGAAATACTTACCATATCATATAACACCCAATGCAATGTCTACACCAATCGGAGTTCATCCCACATATACACCCATCCAACATTACCCCTTGTCCTGTGTAAGTCCTGCACTGGGGGCCTGAGGTCACATAATACTAACCACTTGAAATGGATCAGCAATCAGGGATCAAACAAACACAACTGTAGTCACACATCACTAGCAATACTAGAACATCAAATAGTTAGAATAGTAATGGCAGGACCAATGTCTTCTAAAATATGAAAAGTTTTATTCCAACTTGAACAACCCATCAAGGTAAACAAAGGCCAATGGCCAGTCAATTGTCATGTCATGTGCCACAGCACAATGCTGTGCCACCAAACTTGCCCTTACTGACACTGCCAGGGACCCTCCTCACAAAAGGAAAATTCCATTGGGCACAGCAAGCACCTCGAAGGCAGTACTTGGGAGGGAGGGCAGAGGTTTATGGAGGGGTGGGTTTCATTTTGGGAGGGGTCTTCTTGGGTTGTGGGGTTTTGGGTTGGGGTCAGTGGGGTGGGGATCCAGTTTCTCAGGGGTGGAGTGGGATGTGGAAGGGATGGGTTTGTCTTTGTGAGGGTTTTTCTTGTTTTTTTTGGTTTTGGGCTGAGTTCAGTGGGTGGGGATTCTATTTCTCATGGGTGGAGTGGGAAGTGGAATGGATGGGCTTGTCTTTGGGAGGGTTTTTTTGTTTTTGTTTTTGTGCTGGTTTTAGGGGGGTGGGGATGCTGTTTCTCATGAGTGGAGTGGGAAGTGGAAGGGATGGGTTTGGATGTGGGAGAGGTTTTTGGGACTTTGGGAGGGGGCGGGTTTCACAGAGGAAAGGGCAAGGGCAAACAAAACACCTTCACAGGGAAAACTGGTAGGATGTTCGGGATGGAGTTTGGTTTAGGAGGAAGAGGAAGTTGAAGTGTGAGCTGTGTCTGCTGTCTGCACTGTGTGCTGTGTTGATGTCTGTTGTGTGGGAGAATGTGAGTGTTTGTGTTTTGTGCCTGTTTGTGCTGTGGACATGCTGGGTGTTGTGGAGGGGTCTGTGTGTTGTTGTGCTGTCTGCAGGTATGGTTGTGACTGTGGGGGGGTCTGTGTGTATTGCTCTGTTGTCTGTGGGTATGGTTGTGGCTGTGGAGGGGTCTGTGTCTGTTGCTGTGTTCTCTGCGGGTACGCTTGTGGCTGTGGAGGGGTCTGGAGAGGTGTGGTGCAGCGGCCAGGGCAGCTGACTTCGGAGCACAGGGCTCACGGTTCAATCCCCGGCTCCGGCTGCAGCTCAGCTCAGCACCATGTGACTCTGGGCAATAGCTCACTTAATTTCCACGATGGTCCCCAGCACCTTGAGACCCGTAAGGGTGAGTAGTTTGCGCTTTACAAATACGGATTTATATTTACATTTATTTCTTTGTGTATGGTTGTGGCTGTGGAGGGGTAAGTGTGTGTTGCTGTGTTGTGTATGGGCATGGGTGTGGCTGTGGGGGGTATGTGTGTGTTGCTGTGTTGTCTGCAGGTATGGGTGTGGCTGTGGAGGGGTCTGTGTGTGTTGCTGTGGTACCTGGGGTTATGCTGGGGGTGGTGAGAAGGGTGAGTGTCTGCTGTGTGCGTGCATATTTGAGTTTTTTTTTAGATGTTTTGTGTTTGCATGTGATGCTTGTATTTGATGAAGTGTGTGCTTGCTTAGGTGTGTATGTGCTTGGGATAGGAATGGGAATAGGGTGGAGGGCTGCCATGAGAGAGGAGTCCTGAGCCTCAAAAGATCTCTGTAGGACAGACATTGCAGTGTGAATGCTTTCCAGGTAGGCCACCATCTGGGTCTGCTGGTTGCCTTGCCCCTGCATAGCATTCAGGACTGCATTCTGACCCACAGATATGGTCATCAGGCAGTCAATAGCCTTCTCACTCAGGACAGCTGGGGTAACAGGGGCAGGGTCTGAGGTGCCAGGAGTGAAAGAGATTGATCCCCTCTACAGGGGCAGGGTCTGAGGTGCCAGGAGTGAAGGAAATTGCTCCCCTCTTAGGGGAGCGGGCCCAGCTAACTTGTTGGGGGGCATCAGGGAGGGTGGCGATGGAACCGGGGGTGGTGGACAAGGATGATGGTGGTAATGATCCAGTGGGGTCTGCCACCACTTGGGAGTGTCCATCAGAAGATGACTCAGAAGATTAAGAGCTTGAGCTGCTCTCCTCCATGGCACTACCTACACCCTCCTGGCCACTGGGTCCCTCCATGTCTGAGGTCTCATGTCCGGAACCGCTGTGACCAGCTGTGTCCCCACCAACGTTGGCCCCTTCCAGGGGCGGCTGGTGTACACGGGCGAGATGGGCGTCTCCCTGCCACCCTGTGGAGGACAAAAAATGCCTGATGGAACACTGAGCAGCTAGCAATACATTTTGCTGGCTGCTCGGTGAACAAATATGTTCAATTTTTTTTTTTTTAAGGGGGTGGGGGAGGATGGCCTTTGCTCTGCGCATGCTTTTGGCTCGGCGAAGATTTCTTCGACCTGGAGCCATAAAGCATGGCAGTAACGACACACTGGTGGGTGCAGCCTGTGTCTCACTGCCAGAATAGCATTTCGATTTGGGCGTTATTCCCTTGGCCCAGGGAGGAGTTGGAGGCCCTCCATTAGTTCCAATGGCTGGGGGTGGGACAGTCCGGCAGGCTTTGAGTTTGTGGGGGTGTGGCAGTGGCCTTTGCCTCTTCCACCAGACCCAACAACAGTTTGTTGTTTTGCATGTGATTGGTTTGCTGGGGTCTGGGGGAGGAGTCCAAAGACCACCAAATCCAGTATTTTCCAGTTTTACTTTTGGCTTGCTTCGTCGTGGCTGGCTTGTGCGTGCTATCATTGCTATTGCCACGCTGTGTACTGCAGTCCGCCTGGTCACGACGAGGAGCCCGACGAGGAGCCTTGAGAAGTGAACGTCGAGGTCAGGACAGGTCACGGTAACAACAACACACGGGTAAGTGAAAGCGACCCGCCACCACCCACAACAACCTCCTAATTATATTTATAGGGGCTGTTGTGTTTTTAATTTTGTCACTGCAGTGCTGCAGCCTGCAATAATTATTTACTTAAGTGTGTTACTGTTAACTTTAGTACTACTCTACTGACGGCGCGACACCTGGGGGCCGGGCCACTGCCGGCAGGGGGTGACTTTGATTCGATCCATAGAGCCCGAGGCGCCGAGGCCTTGCCCTGGTGGCGTGCGTTGTTGTAGGTTGGCTTCTTGGCTTTTGGTTTCGTTTGTGGCACTGGCAGCAGACAGTTTAAGGCCCTGTGCGCCTTTGTGTGCAGTGCAGAGTGCACGCCCCCACAGGGAGGTCTGGACGCCCTCGCTCCATAGGTAGGTGGGGGTGGGGGTGGTGGCGCTTAGTTTACTAGTGAATGTTACACACGCGCAGGTTCAGGTTGGAGTCGTCATACGGGCAGACAGCAGGCGGGGCCCAGGCACAAGTGGAAACACGCATTCCCTGGCTCCCAGTGCTGCCCTCAGACTAAATGCATGCCGGAAAGAGTATGGGCAATCAATAGCCATGACAGCCAGAATAGCGCCCTGAAGAGCTGTGGGGCTGGGGCAGAGTCAGTCGCGTGTGAGGCCATTGCCTCTGAAATGGTGGCTTATTATCAAAGGACAAAGGCTCCTGTGGACACTTAATGAAGTAATCTCAATGTATATGAGCACAATGGCAATATATTGGGTTATAGTGATATTGGAGAGAGAAGGAAGCAAATACACCTCTGATTTGTTTTTGAATAAAAAATATTTATATAATCCTTGAAATGAAATACTGTTACAAAATAGTACATTTGAACATATAGTTCTGAGTGAAAGGTGTCCCAGTGAAAAACGAAACCTAGAACATTAGTGACATATATGTGAAATATATACAAGGTTTCCAATGCTTCATATAAACGACCATATACATATATATGTACAGTGTACAGCGCTAGATACAGTGATCAGTGCTGGTGAACAATGGTTCGTTTATGCAACTTGTCGACGGCTTTTCGACCCTGTGTGCAGTGTAGGGTCTCTTCAGGACCTATGATCGTAGGGACACCTATGAGAAGATGAGGGATAATGTCAGTATGTGGCTCATTTTAAGCAACTTGTATTATGTGGTGGAACTAAGGTTTCGTTTGTATAGTACCTGAAGGGTAATGGACCGGCTCGTGTGGAGGGTGTGGCACCGTGCAAGGGATAAGAAAGGGATACTCACATGGGTCCCAGCCGGGAGCTACACACGTGAGAGAAACGAGTAATTAGCAATCAAAGAGTGGGGGTTGGAGGCATGACATAGTATTGCAACTTGGAACAGACCTGGAACTTACCCCAAGTGTGAGGTGGGTGGTGAGCTGGCTATTACGTGAATGCGCACAATGTGAGGATCCACGTGTGTGGAAGATGGCACGATCAAAGCGCTGTCAAGACGGGTCTGTAGAGAGGGGAGGGAGCATGTGCATTGGTAAAAGTACGGGGACACTTGTAATGGGGTGAACATATATTTAATAAAGGCTCAGCGCTTACCGAGTTCCGATTCTGAGCGCATGCATGGAGGCAGGCTACTTCCTTCTGTCGTCAATTACGACGATGCCATACTTTTTTCATATGGAGGGTGAGAATATTCTCACTTTGGTGTCTAAAAGAAGAGGTCAGTGCATTAAAAAATGTGCGCTCGGGAATGCACTGACCTCTTCTTTTAGACACCAAAGTGAGAATATTCTCACCCTCCATATGAAAAAAGTGTCCCCGTACTTTTACCAATGCACATGCTCCCTCCCCCTCTCTACAGACCCGTCTTGACAGCGCTTTCATCGTGCCATCTTCCACACACGTGGATCCTCACATTGTGCGCATTCACGTAATAGCCAGCTCACCACCCACCTCACACTTGGGGTAAGTTCCAGGTTTGTTCGAAGTTGCAATACTATGTCATGCCTCCAACCCCCACTTTTTGATTGCTTATTACTCGTTTCTCTCACGTGTGTAGCTCCACGTTGGGCCCCATGTGAGTATCCCTTTCTTATCCCTTGCACGGTGCCACACCCTCCACACGAGCCAGTCCATTACCCTTCAGGTACTATACAAACGAAACCTTAGTTCCACCACATAATACAAGTTGCTTAAAATGAGCCACATACTGGCATTATCCCTCATCTTCTCATAGGTGTCCCTACGATCATAGGTCCTGAAGAGACCCTACACTGCACACAGGGTCGAAACGCCGTCGACAAGTTGCATAAACGAACCATTGTTCACCAGCACTGATCACTGTATCTAGCGCTGTACACTGTACATATATATGTATATGGTCGTTTATATGAAGCATTGGAAACCTTGCATATATTTCACATATATGTCACTAATGTTCTAGGTTTCGTTTTTCACTGGGACACCTTTCACTCAGAACTATATGTTCAAATGCACTATTTTGTAACAGTATTTCATTTCAAGGATTATATAAATATTTTTTATTCAAAAACAAATCAGAGGTGTATTTGCTTCCTTCTCTCTCCAATATCACTATAACCCAATATATTGCCATTGTGCTCATATACATTGAGATTACTTTATTAAGTGTCCACAGGAGCCTTTGTCCTTTGATAATAAGTTTATTACCCTGGTTCCACGTGAGTAGGGTTCCCTTGTTCCTGTCCTACTATCTGAAATGGTGGCAGCAGTAACACTGAAGCGCTTAAACACGGGGGTGCTTCCAGAAGACTGAAGGACTAAGCCTGGGTTGGAAAATGACTGACAGGCTCCTCTGGGGCAGGCAAGGACAGTTACCTCTCAGACAAGTGCTTGTGAAAGGGGCAGTGAGTTGTTGTTCATGCCAGGCATGCCTGCCCCCCTGGCTCCCCTGAGCGCAGAACCCACTTCACTTGTCGTAAAATGCTTTCCTGACAGCAGGCACCCGAAAATCCAGGGGAAAAGAAATTATACCTGATGGACAAAGCAATTGTTTAAATCAATAAAAACGGAAATCAGGGAGGCTTATTTATAACGCAATAGGCGCGCCAGTATTTGCCCGGACAGGCCCAGTTTTTGGACGTATGTCCCCGTGTTCTGACACCTTTCTCCAAAGTAAACACATGTCCCGGTTTAGCACTTGAATTGCTGTAAATAAACCAGACACTCTTTTGTCATTAGTCTTATAGCGCCTTCGAAAGGTAATCATCTCTTTTCCCGAAACAAGCGCTCCATTCTGCCAACGTCATTCGGAAAGAAGGGTTTACCGTTTGCTACCACATGTATGTAACATGTCACATGCCACACCGCATGCCTGAGTTTTGTGGCATGTACCATTTTAAAAGCGGCCTGTAGTGACCTGCAAATCTGGTGTAACTAAAAAATAAAACAGCACTAAACCTTACCTGTCATGACGTAGTCACAGCCATGTTTTTATGTCGTAAATGGGCCTTTACCATGGATCAGAACATTTGCATTTAATGTCCTCTGTGAGTGCCTGTGTAATGAGTCTCACTACTAGTATATTCGTCAATCGTCATATTTATGCACAATCGTCTCTGCTTCTGTGTTATTGTAGAAAAAGGCCTGATTATACAAGTTGCATACATAGTACTGGGGTAAGGATAAAATCACATTTGAAGCGGCCATGTTGCAGAGGCATACAGTAGCGTGCCATTACGAGTAAACTCCTGTGCGGTTTTATTGCATACACGTACCCTCTGCTCTAAGCGAGGGGTGAAGACATGTGGCGGCCTGGTGGTGCAGTTGAGAGGAGTCTGGGAGAGAAAAGGAAGCTTCTTTCTAGCAGTAACAAGTATAGTGAAGCTTGGCTGGTGCCGCCAAAGTGTCATGCATGAATTTCCGTCTGGTTTACCAACCAAAAACCTCGTATTTGGCTCTTCCGCACCCAGTAACACTGGCTGGGGAAAGAATGAGTGACTCCTGGGTGCCATCAGAAGCTCTGCTCAATACGCATCCCCGAGAGGCTGACACCCAGGCTCCTCCTATTAAATTGGTAAATGCATGATAGATATATAGCACAATTAATTCTATAAGGCAGCATTTAACCAACGGTGGCTGCGGTTGTCTTTAGGGAGCACGTCCCTGGTAGAATTGATTGACTTGATGCTCCTGTCCTGAACTGCGCTTAAATTCACTGCATCTATGGACAATATAAAAAACGAGTTGCCTAGGATCAGACAGTGTACTTTAATTGCTCCGCTCGCCTGGTGGTGCCAACATTGAGAATTTAGCAGCAGTGTGTGTTTCCCGCTGAGAAGATTGCATTGCAGCGCTGCACCGACAAACCAAATAGTTCCTTTCTCACTGGGTCAGGTATTTCTGCCTCGTAAATATGGTCCCCTTTAACGCAGTTTTCTGCCTGCAATGGGTGTTGCTGGGGAAGTTCCCAGCAACATCCATGGCTTTTTGACACTGCCCCAGATTTATGAGAAATCGGTAATCTGAGGCAGCGCCAAAAACTTGCGCTTCCCCAGGGGAGGCGTAAGGGAGGCACACGCACAATGCGGAGAAATATCTTTATTTCTCCTTGTTTTTCCTTTTTCTATGTGTGTTGCCTTCTGAAGCACACAGAGAAAGAGGAAAAAGCCTCTTGTGATTGCCCGCAATGCAGGCACCCTTGCACCATGGTGCAACGGTGCCTGCATTGGCGCACAGCAGCTCATTGTGTGCCGGTGCATGGGCAAAGGACAGGAATGCGCCGTATCTGATAGATACGGTGCATTCATGCCCTTTTCTTTTGGCGTAGGGCAGCGCAGCAGGTAGGCCTGCTGTGCTGCCCTACAGCAAAACCTCATAAATGAGGCCCTAAATGCAAACTATTTTCTTCACTGATTTTGATTTTATTTATTGTTATGCTCTACATTTATATAGGTTTTATTATTTATGTTTCAATTTAAAAATTAAACTTATTTTATTAACTCCTTTTTCTCTATTGTCATTTTTGAAACACTTTATAAACCATATCTGTCACTTTCACTATATCTCTGCTTTCCACCCAAAATCTTGTTGTCAGGTTTGTATGTTTTGCACCTCAATTTCTGTTAGGTGGACCTTCTGTCTGTGTACATTATAGTATATAGTATATAAATGTTAAATTTTACAAACTAAACACAGTTTGCTGGAATATAATTTCTGTTTGTCCGGCTAATCTTAAAAAAATCAAGGATGAACTTCGATCCTGGAATGGATCTCTTTCGCCATCTAATTTTGAAAGTATTTGCAATGTACGGTGTTACCAATGGTGTGAGCCTTGATGACTTCATCAACCAATACAGTAAAGAGGCAGAGATTTGTTACAGGTAGAAAACACTTAGAGGGCCTGTTTCAATTGGTTGTGTGTGCTTGGCTTGGGGGTCATTTTGCAAGAAGACCAGTTAGAGGATTGGGCACATTTTTTATATGTTTCTAATGTTTTCTTCTCACTTGTGCTTTAAAATGCTATATTTGGACTCTGTGTTGCAACAATTTGCAGTAAATATGTGGTGTAAAAGCCACCATTTGAATCCATTTTTTTAAAAATTTCTTGCGGGAGGAAAACCCCCCGCACCCTCCTTTGCAGTTCGGGCTCGCTTGCTTCGCTCACTCGCAGCATGATGTGCTGAAGGTCCAGTTCAACCCCGATGTACCACCAATTAGTGTTGGGGCAGACATCATGTCACGTGCAAATGCTAATTGCATACTGATGCACTTTGCACTCCAATTTATATGATATGTCCACTACCTGAAACGTCAAATGAAAGCTGCGCACATGTAGTTTAGCTATATATCACAGTTAGCATATAAAGTTCCCTGAAAACATTAAGGTCCAAACATTTGGGAGATAGATACTCAGACTTCACACGGCACAAGACTCCATATAGCCATATGAACATCCCCAATGCTGCTTGGTACAGGTGATAACACTAGTCATAGATTGAATATCCACAAGCCAATACACCTTTGAAGGTTTTCGGTGTCCCTGATTTTCTATGACATGAAGATGTGGGATGAGTAGAGTCCCAATGGGCAGACACATCACACCACTCTTTGGTATTGCATACTCAGATTGCCTTGTAAGGATCAGTGTAGACACTCACATGTGATCCCTACAGTTCTACATCTCACTCCCTTATGCATGTCACGAGTCAGTGAATGAGTGTTTTGAAACACTATTGCAGATGAACCATCCACTGGCAAATGCACACTGGCCAACATGTAGGCACTAATTCTGATGGCACCAGTGATATTTGCACTCTCATTTCACTGGATAACCAGTACTTACCAATGGGAACTGTTGTACAGTCACAGCATGTTCTGTGCACTCAAAGTCATGTCAAAAGTAATAGGGCCACCATTACATGAGAGACAGTAATAAGGGAACATCACCCTTCACCCAAGGAAGACAAGTTGCCTGTGTGGTACAATTAAGTTGCATGTGCAGAACAATTGTCACCCAGATTTACCAAGAACATGAGATGATTGCTCACTTCACTCAGCTAGATGTCTGCTCAAAATGAGAAAATTGGATGTGGACAGGACTCTGCTGTATTTCAGGTCAGAAAAACAATAGGCACAGCTGCATGCACCTTCTATGGACCAACACTAACAATGACTCATCTTGTTTGTGGCACATGGGCCACCATCAATATGGTTGGTGAAATGGCTGTCTGTAACACTCAAACTTGGCAATATAACATGGTCTGGCCAGGACTCACCCCCAAGTAGTTGTTGTTGGACCCTCAGCTGCCTATCAAGCCCTGGGTAGGCCACAGCCAGTATGAAGGCCATCAGTGGCATCTGACGTGCACCCCTTCCATGTTGGGAGGACTTCCCCAGCTGGACCTCCACGAACTTCCGGGTCCAGTGCCACAGTTTCTCCTACTTCTTTCTGCAGTGGATGCTACACTGTTTAAAAAACCCCAGGGTCTGCACCTTCTGGGTGATGGCTCTCCAAATGGCCTTCTTCTGAAGGGCGTTGACCTGTATTGATGCAATAGATGAAGAAACAGTTTGTATCTGGAAGGTTGAGAATAACTGTAGGGTTGAAACACATTTTGTTGACATCTAGCACAAGCATTCATCAACATAATACATGTGTCCAAATCACATGCTAAGCACAACGAAAGCATGGATACACACTTTTGTAGTCATTTGATGACTAACCTCAACCCTGGTCATGAGCTACACTGACTGAGACGTCCACTAACATCATGTAGGCCAGGGCCATCCTACATGAATATGAAGTTAGGTACCATGACACGCAGCACACCATTTGGACCTTCTGAAGGGTAAACTACCTTTGCATGACTGTCCAGACACCTTTACTGCCAGGCCCCTTGCATTGATGCATATGGTCCATAGAGGTGAGTGCCATAGTATACACAACATCCTAAGACTAAGGTCACAATGTAAGCGCTGGTATGTGTGTCATTGAGAGCTACCTCTCTGAGGGATGTATGTACATGTGGACTACTTATTGGGATATCATAGTATGTCAGAATACATTTGTGTTGTATGTACTGCCATCACAGGACACATATTTTGCCATATGTGGCACTATAACAGGGATGACATTCATCATACCATTGTATGTGTTGTGTAATAGGAAATATTGTAACCAAGGAGATGATTTACATTTCAAAATCTATTCTGAAGTAAACCACTATGTGCACTGTTCATGTCTCAGATGTGCAAGAGGCCTGTACAGTGGAATCAACAATATTGGAAAAAGTGTCAACAGACCTGTGTGAGTAAGGGGACTGTCATTAATGAAAGACACACATTGACACTGTGGGTCAATGGAAAGAAGTATCAGGTCAGGGGGACACCTCAGTCACCATTCTTTATATTATCCATGTAACAGCTATCATGACTACTAGTGGTACAGATAACTCTTTCTGGGAATATACATGAATCATCAGGTCTACAGGGACATTACTCTGTGCATCAGTTCTCCTGCCATGGTAACTCTGGGCCAGGCTGGGCCATGGCCCAGACTGCCCACAACTCATTGTCAGGCCTTGCAGACTGAGCCTACTGATCCCACATGAACTTCACATAAAAGTGAATATTCTGCTCATCTCATATATGAGCATACAGTTGTGTGGCACTCTGAAGGGGTCTGTGAGGTACAGCTACCTCCCAGACAACTGTTTTACAAAGCCTGATGTGGGCTGAGTGAGCTATGGGATGGTACACATGGCTAATATCATCCTCAGATGTTTATAACAGTATAAAGTCATGGCTCATGTAAAGCCTATACATAACTATGCACATATACCATGATGCGATTTGAGGAATCATTGTAGTTTCTATGAACTTGAGCTCTGCATATATATATGCATGGAACACAAGTAAAAATCACCCTTATCATGCATTACAATAGTGTTCTTTTCTCCACAAAGTACAAGGCCCCATAATCCATTACATGTGTGTCCTATGTAGGCACCACACAATATATGCAATCAACATAATGCTTACATTCAGAGGCATATTCCTATGGGAATAGATAGGAAGCAGTTAAATAGAGGTACATATGTATTTGAGATAATTACCTGTTCCTCTGGTGAGCCATAGAGCTGACCATACAGGGGAAGTACCTCATCAACCAGGGTATACAGTTCCTGTGTAGTGAAGGGATAGGCCCTCTCACATGCATGGCATGCCATGATTGCTCCCAGAGGTGGCAAACAGTATCTAAAATGGAGGAGGTGTTTATAACAGCAGTGTCAGGAGGCATGTGAGTTATTTTTCAAACCGTGACAAACATAGATGCCACATACGCGCTCATCAGCATCGGCGCACACAGCCATTGGACCGCGACCATCACTATCACCACCATTAGCCTATGGCTGTGCCCCCCGTGCATGCAACCGCCCACCACGTGGTCAATTTCTGCCTGCTGCGGATGCTTGAAATGTCCTATTAGCAAGGTCTGGCATCTGCCACGTTAGAAGTTGGGAAAACAGTATTGGTGACTGTGAAGTGCGTCACCACCACTACAAATGAGGGAAAACTTGTTTACATTTGAAAAACTCCGTTCCCATGGCATGTCCAGGACACAACATCATCTATGTAGTGCATTACTGTGCACATAGGCAAAATGTGCGCGGTGCACTGTACACCGCGGTTGGCAGTATTTCACATGAAATGTAATGATAACCTCACCATACTGCAAATTTACAATTCCTGATTTAATGATGTGCACAGTTCTATTACAGACATGTGAAGGCCACATTGGGGATGACTGGTGGATGTTCAACATTTGACAGTGATGATGTGAAATTTGCCTCCAGAGTGCCGCCCATTTCCAGACCTTGGGAACATTCAGAAATTTCGTTTGAATCATCAAACAATACTGGACGTATGTCATCAGTTGGAGCCTGACCTCCTACCTCACATCACTTATCCTACATCAATCCAATCACTTGTGAAACTCGTGTCTGTATTGCATGTTTTTGCCATGGGCTTGTTTAATTCACTGTCACTATTTCAGGTGGAATGTCACAAAATATGTTCAGTCGGGCACTCCAAGAGGTGCTAGCAGCACTGTCGAGACACATGGACAGCTACATCCAGTTCACCAGACGTGAGGATTTAGCCACTATGAAGGGTGATTTCTAAAGATTTAGGTGCATCCCACATGTGATTGGATCAATTGATGGCACCCATTTTGCATTAGTACCACTGCAAGCAAGGGAACAGGTGTACCACAACAGGAAGCACTTACATTCTATCAACATGCAAGTTGTCTGCTTACCGTATTTGTATATCTCAAACGTCTGGGCCCAGATCCCAGGATCTGCACATGATGCCTTCATACTGCCAAACAGCACCATAAATGATGTCACAACTTCTAGCGGATAGGGTCTGGCTTGTAGGTAAGTGTAAGAGAGGTGTGGTGCAACAGCCAGAGCGGCTGACTCTGGAGCGCAGGGCTCACGGTTCGATCCCTGGCACTGGTGGTTGCTCAATTCAGCACCCTGTGACTCTGAGCAATAGCTCACTTAATCTCCCTGATGGCCCCCAGTGCCCTGAGACCCCAAGGGGTGATTAGTTAGCGCTTTACCAATACCGGATACAAACTTTCTGTAGGTAATGTCAGGTAGTATAATCTGAAAGTGTGTAACTCATTGTTGCATTTCTGTCTGTCTCTCATCTAGGAAACTCAGCGTATCCCAACCGGCCATGGTTGGTATCACCGCTGAGGAATCCTACTGCACATGGGTAAGTCTGCTTCAATGAGGCCCATGGAACAATACGGCGGCCAGTGGAGCGGGCTTTTGGGCTCCTGAAAGCCAGATTCAGATGTCTTGACAAGACTGGGTGAGCTCTCCTCTACTCACCTAGGATGGTGTGGAAGATCACCGTGGCCTGCTGCATGCTCCACAACATTGCCCTGTGACGGAACATGCCTTACATCGCAGAGGATGCAGGCCATGAAGAGCCACCTTGTCAGGAATCTGAAATGCCAAGTGATGATGATAGTGGTGAATAGGAAGGAATGGGCTTTCGTCAAGATGTCACCCGAAACTACTTCTCCTGAGTGCAAGTTTAGTATGAGATGTGATGACTTTGACTATTATTGCAATTCTTGTTGTGAAGTTAGGTCACATACTGGGAATATATGGCTCTGCTAATATCTGGGGAAAGGTAGATATTGTTTTTTTGTAAGTGTTGCTTTGATTAGCTGTAAATGTTGTCTGGGACTGTGTTCCCTAGGAGGTGACAATGTGATTTGTGCCATATGTATGATTTCTTAGCTAATCCCTCTCTGTGTTGGTCTGTTTTAGATTCCTTCACCATGACATCTTCATTTGAACATTTCAGAGTTGTGACATTAGCAGGTATATGATGCTGTTCAGACGTACAAAGTGGACATGAATTGGTTCTGGGAATGTCTGTCACAGAATTCGGGTGTACAAAGCCGGTACCAAGACAGCTTGCACAGCGATAGGAAGGAAGTTACATGACTTCCTTTGGACTTGTTTCTTTTGGTGTGTTGGTTCAAATGCAATATGTGTGCCATCATGTGATCCAACACAATGTTGTGTTGGACCCAATTCATGCTAGTCTCCCTTCACGTTGGCTAAATCCTCCTTGTGTATGAACTGTATGTAGCTGTTGACGTTTCTCCTGATTGTAGGCCAACGTGCTTGTGGCACATCACTGACATTTGCTTATCTTCATGTCATGTTTATAATGTTCCCTT
>CAWUFW010025869.1:0-39436 GCA_963921515.1 Calotriton arnoldi | reverse complement strand
GATAGGAGCAGACCAGAGCGCCCCACGAGTTTTGAAAATTTTGCGAAGATTCATCAACCGGCGCCAAAGTTATTAGAAATAGAATGTTGTGAATTTCCTATGGAAAATAGGTCCTAACTATAACTACCTACTGGCGACCGCCAGTAGATAATATATATATATATATATATATATATATATATATATATATATATATATATATATATATATATATATATATATATATATATATATATATATATATATATTATTAGCACAGTTCAATAAAACAATCACTCAGGGGATATTTCTAAAAGGTAGTTGTATTAAATCCAGTTACGCGTTTTGACTTCCTCGCAGTCTTGCTCACACACTGGATGTGAGATTGATAGAAGTCACTCTGAGAATGTACTAACCCCAAATGACCCCTATTGCTCTAAAGACGAAGTAAGGATGTTTTCTAAGCAGATAGAGGGCTTAGAGTGTGGCTTTAAAGATGCCCTTAGCAAGATAACAGATAAATTACAATCCATTACATCCTTTCTAGAAAAATGTCTATGAAACGCAGCCCCCTGAAGAGAGTATTTCCGTGTAAATGTATGGACCCCTTGAGTAGCGGATCGAACAAGAAATCCCATGGCCTAGAACAGGTTCCACCAAGTACACATATAATACCTGTAGGGAAACAAGTAGAGCCAACCCTAGAGAACCGGGGGAAACAGACAGAAACACGAGGGGTGGAATCACGTTTAAGTGCATTAACGTGCCCCCCTGGTCCCATGGGGAGAGCTACACATAGTATAATCCAGGGGAAAAAATGATATGCTGCACCATCCCTACGGAACCAACCTGATCACGAGACCATACAAATCCAAAGGTCCCGTCCTCAACTTACTCCACAGTCATTAGACCTTCCACCGGAGGTCCCACCTTACACAATAGTATTGGCAAATGTCCCTCATATCCCTGCCGAAGAAGAGGAATCTTGGAGTGCTCTGAGAAACAAATCCTTACATTGGTTGAGCGCTAGAGTAGTATCAACGGAGACCCTTTTTTCAGAATTTAAAATGGCTAGGAGAATAGCCTGGATAGGCAAAACACATAAAGCCCTAAGGGGAGATTGCGTGGTTTCGCATTCAGATCCCCCAATCTGGTACGGGCCATCCTCGAAAGAGCAGGGAATCACATTATAATCCCTCAGGAAGTAAATATTGTCCCACTTGGATATTTTTATCAACCATCAAAAAACCTGAGGAATGAAATTTTGGGAAGGAACTATCCCGCAGAACCTTATCATAGGCATAATGTAGCTGTAAGCAATCGCTTTGACAGTCTTAATACCCTAGAAGATATTGACTGACTAAAGTCAGATGCAGACCAATGCTCCAAAAGCAAAAAGGACGCAGTTACAACTAAGTCCTCTAGAGCAAGTGGTCATAGTTATAATAAAAATCACTCTGCCCAGATCCACACACAGCCTACTCCATCAAGGGAGCCCCAGCTATTAAATCAGCTCACGTGGGGTGATAAGGCGCCTGACACTAGTCAACCACCAGGTGATCTTTCATTGACCTATGATGGAAGCCAGTATCAGCACCAGATATTGGCCACTGCATCATCTATAAATATTACAGATACTACACCAAAGAAAATGGAGGGCATGTGCGATAGCAATCTGACCAAGGTGGTTTTCTGGAATGTTGCAGGTATTCGATCTAAGTTGGGAAACCCGGTTTGGGCTAATTTCATATCAGGATTCCCCATTATGTGTTTCCAAGAAACTTGGTCAAAAGAAGCAGTACACCTAAATGGTTATCGAACTTTCCACACTGCGGCAATATCCGGAGGCCATGGGAGCGCAAAGGGGGGGGTCTGTCCACACACATATCAAACACAATAAATGTGAATAGAACAGAGCAACAGCTGGATGATATATATTATCAAGTGATTGTACTGCACCCTAACAATAAGAATTGTGTCATCTTAATACATTTTTATAATAACGCCCCAGGCGAGAACATCGGGCTGATTTTGAAAAAATTAGATAATGACTTGAAACACCTACACATTGAAAAGGAAAGGGATATGCTCATACTGTGGGGGGAATTTTAACTCTACCCTTTGCCCAAACAATGGAAGGGAAACGTGGCTTTATTGAGGACGGAAATGTTGATACTCACTTCCCGCATTCACCTTATGGGGAGTTTCTGAATGAAATAATGTTTGGGCATGATTTAGGTTTTGCTAATGAAGTGTGTGATATACCTGTCTCTTTCAGAGGTACTTTTAATGGCAGAGGATGTTCTAAGATCATAGATTATATATTAATAACAAATAGACATTCAAATAGAGTTAAAGCTTTCATTACCCACCAGATTACCTTGAGCGATCACTTCCCACAGAGCGTCGCCCTTACTCAGTTGAAGCGACAAAAAAACAATGGAGTCAGACATGTCCACGCCTCTCATAATCTAATAGTAAATAGAAAGAACGGATATTCCTTGTCCAGGTCGAAGGTTGATCCCCTAGAACTCACACGGGCTGTAGTAACTAAATGTAAATCTGACATTATGGCATGCCTGGAGGATAACACCACACATGAAATAATATTGACCTCATTTCAAGTGATTTCAAGAGCCATAAAAGAAGCCTTAGTTGGGAAAAATAGTAAACCAAATAGGAACACATTAGGGTGGTTTGATGCAAAGTGTACACAGGCTTATGCTAAATTAAAAAAAGAAACACATAAAAACCCTAGAAATATGCAAGAGCTAAGAGTGGCCAGAAGAACATATAAAAAAACACTTGTGGAACGCATGGCAACTGTTAGATCGGAGGCTTGGGTGGCGTTGCAGGAGGCCTCACGATCTAAAAACTGCGCAGCCTTTTGGAAGGCTGTAAAGGCCCCTTTTTTGGCTTCAGGGGATGCCCCAACAATTGAAATAGCAATAACTGAGGAACTGTGGATAGAACATTTTAATAAAGTATATGATAGTAAAACTATTGGAAATAATTCAGAAACCCATTCAATTGATGACAATGAAGTGGCTTACCCGGCAATTCCTATTGATCTCCAGGTAACCCTGGATGAAGTCAACCGCGCAATCATGGCAAGCATGCGTGGAAAGGCCCCCGGCCCTGATGGGATCCCCGTAGATTTATATAAATTTAATTTGGCACTATGGGGACCACTTTTAACACAGGTAATTAACGCGAGTTGTGCTTCCAAATTCATTGATACATGGTCAGAATCTATTTTAGTACCCATCTTTAAAAAAGGGGATAGACAAGACCCGACGTGTTATCGCCCGATATCACTTTTAGACTCCCTGGTTAAAGTTGTCAGGCGCATCATGCTCGAGAGACTCCAGGATTGGGCAGAGGAAAAAAAAGTCATCTCTGAGCTGCAGTTCGGGTTTCGAAAGGGGCTGGGAACCACAGAACAAGGCTTAAACCTGAATATTCTGATAGGGAAATATACCCTCGCTAAGAGGGGAAGGTTGTTTTTAGCCTTCGTCAACCTTACAGCAGCTTTCAATTGCGTTAGGCACGAGAAGCTCTGGTGTATCCTTAGGGACATAGGAGTGGAATCCAATATTATACTCTTTTTAAAACAATTATACAGCAATGCCAAGACAAGGGTGCGCTATGGAGTGAAGGGAGAATGCACAGACTTGTTAAAAATTAAGAAAGGTGTAAGACAAGGCTGTGTGATGGCGCCCTTCCTTTTTAATCTTTATATAAATGAGTTAGGACACACACTTGCAAGCAAATGTCAGGACCTCCCACAAATAGAAGGGCGGCCAATACCAGCTTTATTATATGCGGATGATGCCGTTTTAATGGCGCGCACCCAGGTGGGCCTGCAAAGAATTTTGAACAACTTTTCGGACTTCATGCATGATTTAGGGCTAAAGGTAAACGTAACAAAAACATTTATAATGAGATGCGGCACCGGCAGCCAAAAATGTAGAGAAATGAATATAGAGGGGCAAAAGATAGACTTTACCAACAGATTTAGCTACTTGGGCTTTCTCTTTGACCAAAACAGTTCTTGGACCCACGCGGTGCCACGAAGCCATGTACAATGGACACTTTGACAAGAAAAGAGCTAAAAATTGAATGTTTGACTCACCTGGAAACTCTTAGGCTAACAGTGGAAATGCCAAAGCCCACAGTATTGCACAATCAAATGATTTTAACTACGTATAGCATTCAACCATATCTCACACTAGTCTGTGGCATGTATGATAGATTTTTATTAACAAGATTTAGACTAGGGATACTGCATAGGTTGATGAGTTTTCCAATGATGAATGATTGGTCGAAAGTGTTGCAACCATGCCCGTGTGACGATCAGTCAGAGCAAACTACACTTCATGTGGTTTTATTCTGTAAGTTTTATCAAATGCAAAGGAAAAAATGGATTTTACCCTTTTTAAAAAAGCATGGTTTTAGGCAATGTCGTCTCGCCTTTTTAGCATTACAGCTTTTAGATTATGAGAATACTATATGGTTTATAGCAATGTACTTAAAGACCATAATAAACTGTAGGAAATCAATAATAATGTGACTGCCCGGAGGATCAAAATCTAAGGCCGCAAAGAGGACTGAAATACGTGATTTTTAAATGTATGTGTATTACTGGAAACTTAGCGTATGAAGTTCATGTATTTGATTTGATTTTTTCTGTGAAGTATGACCATGTATATAATATTTACGTGATTTTATCTGCTTTTATGATTTTCTAAAAAAGAAATCGAATAAAGCTATATTTTGATTTGATTTAAGAGAGTAAGTATGTTTTAGTATCTGTATGAATAACTGAGGTGGTGTGTGTATAACTGTATAGGTGAGTAAAGGGCAGTGTTATTGATTCTTTGGGTGACTGACTAGGTGTGTAAGTAACTGTATGGGTGAGTGGCAGTATGTGAGTGTCTGTATGGGTGTATGAGTGCATATATATCAGAGGCTGTATTGATGAGTGACTGCGTGAATGAGTGACTGTATCGGTGAGTGAGTGGATGTGTGTAGACCTATGAATCAGTGAGTGGGTATGGACTAACTGGTATTGGTGTGTCTATGGTTTCGAGAATGGTAGTCTGCATTTTAGAGTGGGTGTATGAAAGGTTATTTTAGGGTGTGAGGAGGTGCATCAGATATTAAGCGGATGATGTCATCAGTGATGTCACTGACCATGTCATGAGTGATGTAATATGTGACGTCATCAGCAGTGCATTGCGAGGGCACGAGTTATAGTTAGCTCAACTAACATAATGGCCGAATTTCTCTGGTTTTGTACAAGTGAAATATCCAATTAAGTATACGTCCTGAAACCTGTGGTTTTTTCAGTGAATTTCTATGGTTTTTTAAATGCTAATTCCTAACTATATCATCCCTGAAGCCTATGGTTTTTTCAGTGAATTTCTAAGGTTTTTTAAATGCTAAACCTTAAGTTTAAGATTACTGTTCTCTATGCTTTTTTACAGAATTTCTAAGTGTTTTATAGATTTGCTTTTATTTTAAAATGTTTGGCAGTATTTTTTGAACTTTTCTTTTTTTAAATATTCATAGTTTTTCTAAAATCTTCTTTAATAATTATAATCACTCTTTTAAAATATATATATCATAGACTATAAAAGATTTATACTGTTATTTAGTTGAACGAATAAAATGTGCATTTACTTGAAATAATGCTTTTAATACTGTGAAAGTTGTTTTGTTGTATTGTTATGTTAACTTTCTTTTAAAAAAAATAATAATAATTTTAAAGAAGTTACGCACCCTACGCGAACCTACACAATGGGTGCGCGGATTCAGTATACGAATCTCAATCTCAAAAACACATTTAGAACGAATTAATATTTGTTTTAGACATAGAGGTGTATTAGTGATGCCTTAAAAATAGTAATAAAGCCGTTTTAAATTTGGTTTCAAATGTTTTTGACAGATTTGTGTGGATGCGATGGTATCGCGTACGAGGCGCGGTTCTATGCGGTGGGCGCGCAACCCTGCCGGGGCGTATTTCTGAGATCGCACAGGAGTCGCGATTCCGGCGTAATTTCAAAAGTATGAAATATGACTGTGGAAACTTTAAATATCACTTTTGCTTAAAGACTTTCACTAATATACTTTCGTAAACAATTTATTTGACAGGAATTTATACTTTAAAATTAATTGTACGAGATTTTACAGGTGCGCGACGTATGCGCATTGGATGAGCGAACCCTGCCGGCGCATATTTCTGGAATCGCGCCGGGGTCGCAATTCCGGCGTAATTTCAAAAGTATGAAATATGACTGTGGAAACTTTAAATATCAGTTTTGTTTAAGGACTTTCACTAATATACTTTTCAATTTTTTTTATAAACAGCAATTAATAATTTACAATTATGTATAGGATATTTTACGGGTGTGCGACTTCTAAACGACGGGTGCGCGTCACGTACGCAAATCCAGGTGACATGGAAACAAAGCTTTTGAGTGGTTTAAAACCTTTTAATTTTGTTAGAGGGAGGATCTAACACCTATTTTATTCCTCTTGTTTTGGGTGTGTCTTCCTGGCAACACCTGTTTTTTGTAGGCTCTTGGAATTGCATCTTTTTGGGGTGCTTTGACTTTTTTCCAACAACATGGCATCCAGTTATCCTGAGGAAGATGTCCTGGAATACCCTGAGGAAGTGGAGGAGTCTGTAAAAAAAAGAAAGGAAAGTGTTGTATGGGCTTTTTTTACAGTGGCAGAAGGCGAAAAGAAGGTCAACATCAGGAAAGTGACTTGCACTCTGTGCAAAAGAGTACTTTCTCGAGGGTCAGATAAAAAGTACTCATGTGGAACATCATCTATGAGGAAGCACCTCGAGACAACTCATCCTCTTCGTTTGGCCAAGGAACTCATGGTGCGGGAGAAAAATGAGCAAGCTGCCCAGGCTGACGCTAATGCACAATCAACATCCGGTGCAGGAGTTCCACCTTCACCCCGGCCACATATTGTTCCGGAGCTAGTGGATGCTTCCATTCATTGCTGTAAATGTGATGCTAAACTGTGTTTTGGGGAGCAATGCACTGATGTAGTTGTCAATGCAATAAAAACACAAGTGTTAATTTTTTGGGGTATCTTTGACAATCTTCTTTTTACTGTTTTTTGCAACTAATCATATTGGACTGTTCAATTTTGTTTTGTTTGAAAAAAGTCAAACCACCCTCAAAAACAAAATTCTTCAAAAATACAAAAATAAATCAAAATTGTTTTTAAAAAAAGGTTCTTACGGAACCACATAAACTGGTTAAAAATTCCCTGAGTGATTGCATGAGTATAGGGGTAGTGTTTCAGAGAATGGATGAGTGCAATAGTAGTGCCTGAGTGATTGGATGAGTGCATGGGTAGAGCCTGAGTGCATGGATGAGTGCAGGGGTAGTGCCTGGGTGATTGGAGGAGTGCATGGGTAGAGCCTGAGTGCATGGATGAGTGCATGGGTAGTGTTTGAGGGAATGGATGAGTGCAATAGTAGTGCCTGAGTGATTGGATGAGTGCAGGGGTAGTGCCTGGGTGATTGGAGGAGTACATTGGTAGAGCCTGAGTGCATGGATGAGTGCATGGGTTTTGCCTGGGTGATTGGAGGAGAGCATGGGTACAACCTGAGTGCATGAATGAGTGCATGGGTAGTGATTGAGGGAATGCATGAGTTCAATAGTTGTGTCTAAGTTATTGGATGAGTGCATGGGAAGTGCCTGGCTGATTGCATGAGTGCTGGGGTAGTGCCTGGGTTATTGGAGGAGTGCATGTGTAATGCATCAGTGAGTGCATGGGTACTGTTTGAGAGAATGGATGAGTGCAATAGTAGTGCCTGCGTGATTGCATGAGTGCAGTGGTAGTGCCTGGGTGATTGGAAGAGTGCATGTGTAGTGCATCAGTGATTGCATGAGTGCATGGGTACTGTTTGAGAGAATGAATGAGTGTAATAGTAGTGCCTGAGTGATTGGATGATTGCATGGGTAGTGCCTGGGTGATTGTATGAGTGCAGGGCTACTTCCTCGTTGATTGGAGGAGTGCATGGGTACTATAAGAATGCACAGATGACTGCATAAGCACTATTTGAGGGAATGAATGAGTGCAATAGAAGTGTGTGAGTGATTGTATGAGTGCATGGATAGTGGTTGGCTGATAGTATGACTGCAGGGGTACTGCCTGGGTGATTGGAGGAGTTCATGGGTAGTGGCTGAGTAAATGGATGAGTGTATCAGTACTGCCTGGGTGATTGTATGACTACATGGGTTGTGCTTTGGTAATTGGATGACTGCAGAGATAGTGTCTGGGTTATTGTATGAGTGCATGGGTTTTGACTCTGTGAAACAAAAAATGCAAAGATAATGCTTGAGTTGTTCTACTACTACAAAAGTTAAGCTATAGAGATTTCATTACACCATGGATATTATTTGTGTGAAAGGATCACTACGTGGCTGATGTTATCTGAAAGTTTTTATATATTGTAAAGGATGAACATTATTTTTATTAGAAATAAATAACATTTAAATGAACTTTAAACATTATTTCACGTTATGATGCATATTATGTTATGTGATCTTACCTTTTTTTAATAATTTATATACATCAGTCTCTGGAAGTATTTTAGAGTAGTATTGTAGTGAACAGTATTAAAACTCTTTTCAAACTTCACCATTACCTACTGTTAACTAGAAGAAGAAAAACTGTTATGTAATGTAATGTATTATACAAAATATAATATTATATTTTTAAGAGACAAAATATAATTTTAGAATTATATAACATTTTCAGTTTCCCATTTTTGCTGTTCTCAGATTCTACTGAATATCACCATACTCAGTGATTTCAATGTAGTATCATCAATAAACAGCGGGGAAAAAAACAATCAACAAGATTGTAAACAAAAACCTAAATCAGTGCAGAGAATTATTGGCAATATGTGTAGCTATGTATTTATCTAGCTATACTTTGTTAATTACGTCTTTCTTGTACATCAACTCTATTATTTCTCTCAAGTATATTTGCTGAAATGTACATTCTCATTTATATCTGGTACAATATAGACAATAAATATATAAACTATTTACTTTTAAACACAATTTTCTAAATGCAATATCAATTAGCACCAATAATAATCCAAAGTCTAATTATAAATAGTAATTGTTTCAATGTTGCCCATTTTCTGTTCACATCTTCCCAATAGGCCGAATAATGTATTCAAAACTTTGGCTTCAAAAATATTAAATATGAATTTGGTAAATCAGAAGGCAACTTAGATTTGAATTCCATGTGGGCATCATTGCAATGTGTCCATCCTTATTACATTTTAAATACACAGTATAGTTTCCAGATGTGGTAGTAGGTCCAGCATGGAAAATAATAGCCACTGCTATAAAAGTTCTTCCTGAAGTAGATATTTGACTTGCAACAAAATTTTAAATTTTTGTTTTCAATTTTCTTCCATTTGCTCTACAATGTTGTAGCATTAAAATGAGATATTTTCCATATCTTTCTATATGTAATGTACACAACATCTCTGATCTACAATGTGAACATTTCCTGTCCTGATTGGCTGTTTTAATCAATTTGTTAAAAGGTACTGATTCACAGTCTGGTATTGTCAAGAATATGAATCGTTCTGATCCTATTTCTGTGGTAGAAGTAAATGAACACTCTTCACATTTATGATCCCATCTGTAACTTAGTCCAAATAAGTTTTCAATCTGAATTCCTTCATGTTCTAACACTCCAAGCATAAGCATTACAAATTATTGTGCATCTTGTACATTTAGAGTGAATGTTAATGAACCAGTACATATATCCAAAAGATGACGAACTCCAGAAGCAGTATAGATTTTAGTTCTGTCAGTTACCAGCTGTTGAAATACATGATGTATTAAAGAACAAAATCTTTTTTCATGATTTCTCATGATTTCACAATGAAGCTCTTCCAGATAAAACACAACATTCAGAATCACATTAGCATAGCAGTTGATACCTGAATTATTTTCCAACTGATATCCTACGATCCCATCAACAGTTTCCATTTTCTTTCTCTTTACGCCTTCAAGTTTCTGTTCATTTCTTTTCTTTTTTTGAATCTCAATTCCATCTTTGACATATTTCCGTTTTGGACACAATACACATTTCTCATATATGGGATATTCACCTAAATCATGAGCATAAATTCCTCTTAAACGATTATACTCTCTTACACAATTTGCATCAGCACTAATATTTTTCTCAACAAAATCTATCAAATACAAACCAGACAATGTTCTTACTCGAGATAATGCAACATATGCCATTTCCTCTTTGAACACTGTACTTCCGATATTTACAAAAGCACTGTCTATACTTAATCCTTGAGATTTATGAATAGTTACGGCATATGCTAAAGACAGAGGAAACTGTTTTCGTCGAATGTACAAGTCTTTTACAAGCAAAAAACGTACAACACACTGCCCAATCTGTGTTACCTCTTTAATCTGATCAAGTTTTATCTTCAAAAATTCTATTCCATCTCTGTTCTGAAATTTTACAAACTCAACCACTTTCCCCAATGCTCCATTTACTAAACCTTTTTCTACATCCAAATTACGCCGTAAAATTACGCCACAGTTTATACATACATGTAAAGTGTTTTCTAAGCCTGCTGTTTTAATACAAACTTCTCCAAAGAATGCAATTTAGACTGTAGTTTGTCTGTCAGAAGAATAGTCACTCCCTGGTGTTCAATTTTATCAATAGCTTTCATTTAAACTATTTCCTGTTTTTCCAGTTTCAAAAGTTCTTGATTAAATGTAGAACACTCTTGCAGTGTGGGCATTAGGCAAACTATAGACTTCTTTTCTTCAAGCTTATTGTACATTATTTCAGACGCTGTGTTTCCAGTCGTAAACAAGTTCCTTAGTAGCGGACTTTCCAAAGCTTCTCTACCATGTTTCGTCAAGACACCAATTCTTATATCTTGAAGAATATTTCCATAATGTTCATCATTTGCTTGTCGCATATTCTTAATAAGTTCTTTATATTCAAAATTTGACCAGATGTTAACATTTCCAATACTTCCCAAAGATTTCCTAGTGTCTTCATGGACAAGTGTTTTAAAAACAGGTTGTCCTTTTACAGGAGTAAGTTGTAGTAGGTCTCCGAATACAATTACATGTTTACCTCCAAAGAGAACATCGTAATTTGTTTTTCAAATCTGTTGCATCCTCAAGTGTACAAAGGCAAGCATTAAGTTTGAGACCATGCTCACCTCATCAATAATTAGAAGTTTAATTTTTTTCAGTACTCTTGAAACTTCATAAGAAGCTTCTCCAGATAGCTTGTGATATTCCAATTTGTTATCATGTTCAACTGGTAGCATAAGTAATCAAGGTAAAGTAATCCCTTTAATGTTGTGTGCTGCTAATCCTGTTGGAGCTGTTACAACACAAGATAAATGTGATTCTGTAGTTTTGTGGAGATAACTGGTCAAAACTTTAATTAAGAAACTTTTCCTGTCCCAGCTTGGCCACTGATGTACATTATAATAGGTTTAAATGATGAACATTGGCATTCTTTTTTCATGCAGCAAGCCATGTTGTATCTTGTCACTTGTTGATATATTTCTTTTTTTCGATGTTTAGTTGTTGTTCTAAATTTTCTAACTGAATAATATAATGTTGTGCTTGTTGCATTGCAGTTTCTACTTCATTCATGGCAATTGCTGCTTCATTTTCGATAATTGGTTGTCCTAGTGGATCTTGGCTTAGTGTAGCTGAACTTTGACTATCTTGAGAACTGTCTCTGGCTATTTCACCTGCAATAGTAGTTTCTTGTTCAATCTCATCATTTACCATTTGTAGATAAGTTGGGAAAATTGTGCATTCAATGCTATCTTTACAGGCATTGAAAGAATCTTCATAGCAGTCATAATCTCCAAGTAATTCCGTTTCACTACACCAAGGCTTGAACAGTTGCAGAAGTGCTAAATAGAAAAATTCCATTTTATCAGGACTTTCACAACTGAGTTTTCTGTGGTTAATAAGATTTCCTTTGGCATGTTTTACCAAACATCCATCACATCCTATTACTGCATATTTTTCATCATTTATATTTTCTGTAACATTTCTTTTAAAGCTGTAATGTTGAAGTATTTCATAGAGACATAGGTTTTCCAGATGTGGACTCCTTTTGGGATAGGTACGTATTCAACATATTAGTTTTAACAATATCTATATTTTCTGGTTCATTCAATGCTAAGTATTCAATTTCTTGTAGAGATTTCAATACTCTATTTCGTGTGTCAGCAAGACCTAGACTTACCCAAATGATTCCTCTTGACTTTGAATATAAACTGGCAGAGCTCAACCGATCCGAACATTCATAGGATCCAATCTCTCTGTAGGAAAGAATGTTTAAGCTAAAGTTATACAATTTCTTGCTAAAACTCTTCTCTGCTGAAATTTCTTACCACATTTCTTTCAACTCTGTCTTTTTAGATTTGGTTATATATGACGTAACATAGCGAGCAACAGCAATTGAATTATCTGCAACATATTGAATATCCATGTTTGCATTCCACATTTTCAAAATCACTGGATTGTAGTCCTTAATATACTTTGAATATTCAGTTCTTTTCAAGTTGTATGTAATTTTTGGAGATTTCCGAGTTATTGTATGCCTTACTGCTGACATAAAACTATATACTCTTCCTTTAGAAATTATTGGACGTGGGAATCCAAAACGATATTTTGTATAAAATGTTCCCTTTGACTTGAATGAATGAATGAATGAAAATGCATTTGTAGAGCGCGTGGTTACCCGTAGGCATCCAAGCGCTATCAGTGGCGCCCTTAAGCTATAAGCAGATCAAGGGAAAAGAAAAGTTTTAAGTTGTTTTCTAAAGTTCAGATAATTAAGTTCGAGCCGTATGTGGTCAGGCAGGTGGTTCCAGAGCTTAGCTGTGTTATATGAAAACAGACGGCCTCCAGTTCGTGATCTCCTGATCTTCGGGACTAAGATTAGGCCTTTTTTTTCAGATCTCAGTGCCCTACTAGGACGGTAGGGCTGAATCATAGAATGAATCATTGACGAGCCCTTGCCAGTGAGTGCTTTGTGTGCAATGCACAACGACTTAAAGTTAATTCTTTCCTAGATAGGTAGCCAGTGCAGAGTGGCAAGGGCAGGTTTCGCTGAGAGGCTTCTAGGGACGTTCAATAGAAGGTGAGCTGCACAGTTCTGTACAGTTTGCAATCTTTTGGTTGAGACCTGAGGGGCTCCTAAATAGAGGGCATTGGCATAGTCAAGCCATGATAAAATTAAAGCTTGAACTAGTAGCCGTCTAGCCACAAAAGGGAGCAGGGGGAGGATCCCTCTGATCATTCTTAGGAGGCCATAGCAACTAGCTGCGACTTTTTGAGCTTGTTGCTTAAAGTTGAGATTACAGTCGAGCCAGACATCCAGGCTCTTGATCTGTTTTTTCGGAGCAGGCGGTGAGCCCAGACAACTGGGCCACAGGAGGTCTATGTTTGATGGGGCCGAGTGACCCAGGAGCATAAGCTCAGTCTTTGCTCCATTAAGTTTTAAGAATGAATTATCCATCCATATGGATGCCTTCTCGAGACATGAAGCCAGGCCAGGACCGGAGTTGTCCTGCTGATTAAGGGCGACAACTAGCTGGGTGTCAATGGCATACATGACCATCTGTACCCCATCTGAACATACGATTCCTGCCAAGGAGCTCATATAGATATTGAACATAGTTGGACTAAGGGAAGATCCCTGGGGGACTCCACACGGCAGGGGCATTTGCTTCGAGGTGAAATCCTCTTCGAAGACTGTGAAAACTCGATTTTTCAGGAAGGACTGTAGCCATTTCAATGCTATTCCGGTTACTCGTACCTCCCTAAGTCTTTGGATCATCAATTGATGGTTCACCATATTGAAGGCAGCCTCCGTCATCGAGAATTTTTCTCGCTCCTTCTACCACGGCTAGGAGAGCGGTCTTCGTGCCCTGTTGGGATCTGAATCCTGTCTGCGTGTGATGGAGGCGATTATTTTCTTCCAGGAATCTAGATAGGGCAGAATTCACATGTTTTTCTGCTAATTTACTGATTCCAGGTAACAGAGAGATGGGTCGATAGTTTGCCCACTCTTTGGGGTCCATGTTCATTTGTTTCAGGAGTGCTTTAACCCTTGCTTGTTTCCATAAGGGGGGTACAATTCCCGTACGGAATGAGGAGTTTATCACTTCAAGTATGACTGGTGATACTGTCTCAGTGATTTGATTTAAAATAGTGGGGGGAACGGGGTCAGCAGGGGAACCCGATTTTAGCTGTCTCAAATAGCTTTGGAGGTAGATTAGGTCAAGAGACGGGAATTCCTCCAGCAAGGCTTGTGAATTTGGGGTTGTAATATCTGTTGGTGGGACAGTTTGTAGGTCTGTGGCCCGAGGAAACGACTTATAGATATTCAAAATTTTGGCAGAAAAGAATTCTGCTATCTCATTGCACCGTTGTAGAGGGTTGTCGGAAATAGTGGGGGGGCTGGGGGGTGTGAGAAGAGATTTAGCAATTTTTAAAATTTTGCGGGGGAGTTTGCTGCTGATGTAATTGTGACTTGTATTTTCGTCGACAATATTTTCCACATCGATGACTTTGAAACCGTAAAACTTGTTGTCTCAAGTTGTTTTCTCCTTCTTCTTTTGGAATGGTACAGGTAACATACTCTTCAATCAAAGACAAAACACTTTCATCAGTATCAGTTCCAAATTTTGGTGCATTCTTGATCCATAACAGCATGTGTATATGAGGAGCACCTCTGGCTTGGTACTCCTTTCTCCAAAAGAAATCGGTAACTTCTCCAAGAGGTGGATTATTTTTTATTGCAGATAAAAGACATCATAGCTTGAAACCTATGATTAAAATATTTGCACACATTTACAGGATCCAAGGAATAGAGTTCTCCAGCTGTCTTCAATTCAATATTTTTTACATTTGAATTCACTTCTCGTAGAAGTTCAAGTAAATCATCCCATGCATATTCAGCACAGCAAAGTGTTACAAACCACGTAGGGGTACCCAAGTTTCTTAACATACATTTAAGTTCTCCGTAACGACGATACCAATACTCATTGGTACCACATTGACACGCCATCAAGTTAATTAACTGAGTTTCTAAATGATCGTCTTTGTTGTACTTTGTCCATGAATTCCTTTGCAGAAACATGTGTAAGATGAACTCCTGTTTTTAATATGTGGTTCACTGCATATGAAAGTGCAGACAAGTCACTTTCAAACAGAAGATGAAATATATATGGAATGCACTGTTGAAATCTTGGATCTTCTGAGTACAATCTAGTTGAGCGGTATTCTGAAGCTGGAATCTGTACTGTTCGTTCATCATATCGTCCACCTTCTCCAGTGGGGAACAGCTTTGGAAAACGAGCTTCTAAGCTTTTTCCCATACACTTATGGAGCTTCCCTTTGCTTCCTTCATTTGAAATAATTCAATACTGTTTCCAATCATTTCTTTTGAATGTAGAGGATGTATACTGTAATGTTCATAAATCTCTTCAGCCCTAGACGTGTCCACTTTTTTCTATTTGTCCACTTTGAATTTCTCTTTCATCCTCTAAAACATATTTCCTGTTCTTCCACATGTACAGTTTTATAATAAATATTGTTCTGTGCAAGATATAATGTAGACTTTTGAAGTTTGGTAACATCTACTAACTGTTGCCATATTTTTTGACTCTTTGTTGGTACACCATTAACTAGAATAACTACAGACTCACTTTCCTCTCTGTCTATACCAACAGTTTCAATATTTTTCTTAAACTCTAATGGTAAGTACACAACTCTTCCTTTCAGACCTCTTTGCAAATCTGTTGGAGGAAGCTTACCTGTTTTAGGCTACATATGAACTATGGCCTGAACCGGGTGGACAGATTGAAAAGAATGGACTCATATGCATTTAAATCTGCCAGTTCCGGAGGTATAGCTACTAACTCTAAGTTGGTATGTACAGCTATAGCTGGCATTTTGCTTTCTTCTAATTTGTTGTAACAATATTTACAAATACGTTGATCAGTACCCAACTCAAAACAACCTTCCACCAACAAATAAGCACCAAGTTGCTGCCACTTATCATTGTTTTCCTTTTCACTTTTTAAATATGCATCAACATTCCTAGTTTGACTTCTATAGTGAGTACGTCGACAACAAACACAAACATAGTTTGGTTTTTCAGATAAAACTATCTCAAACTTTGTAATTTCTTCTGCAAACTTGTCAATACTAATATCTTCCACCTGTTCTTCAACACCTACACTTATCAAGCTGTCAGTTTCTCTACACTCCTCCTGTGAACCAAAAAAACGAAACTGTATATCATCACAAACTTTTTTTACATCCGATACTGAACCATGCAAAAGAGCTGCATTCATTTCACTTAAAGATAATGCAGGACTTTTTAAGTAGTACAATCTCCTTACTAACTTCACATTTCTGAGTGGTGTACTGCTAACATTCTTAAATGATGAAAAGTACTTTTACACACTTTTCTAGAAAGACAAGCCAGAGAATGACCCTGCAACTTAGTATATTTTCTTACTTTACATCGATCTAGTCCTTGCAACATCTTAATCTACTGTTTAACACTTTCTTTGGCATATTCTCGTAAGAAAACTCATAATATATCAATAGATTCCTGTCAATACTACAAATACAACTACAATCCCACTTATACACTGGAGCTTGTGTACGTCCCCCTTGAACTTCTTCAGCTACTACTTCTTCCACATTTCTAGAAACCATCTTTTCTTTTTCAATTGGACAACCATCTTTCATTTCATAACAACGACCACTGGTATCAACTGCATGAACTAAATTATTTTGTTGAAAATAGCTTTCTTCATTAAAGAAAGGCTCAGTACTGGAAGTGTGCTTCCACTCACCAGAAAAAGTTTTGCAAGAGGTACTTTTATTACCCAGTCTTTTTCTTTTGCTTTTCTCCTTCATAAACTGCATTGTTTTATTCAATGTTTTCATTCTCTTCAATACCAATATAAATAATTTCCGTTTCAATTCAAAAGCAGTATCTACTACACTTTCAATCTATTGCTTCTTCTTATATGATGCTGATCTTTTTATATAGATTTTACAATCTTTTAATAAATTTGAAATTACTCTATTCCGAAACATACGTACACGTATCTCTTTAAATTGTTTCTGTCTTTTTGTGACATGTGTTTCTTTTCCATTGTATCTCTTTCTTTGGTTGTGCTTTGTTGCAAAAATTTCTTTTCCCCTTTGATTAGTATTTTGTTAGTTTAATCTCTCTACAACTTTTTTAATAAATTGTTTAGTTCTCTTACCAGAAGATACTTTATCCTCAGCAACCTTTTGGTGTTTTTCTAGTCCACTCTTTTTAGTTTTCGCTAAGTCCTTCTGTTTTCTTTGTTCTCTTCTCATGTTTTCTTGCCATCTTCTATTTATAATCCAATCAAAATATCTTTCTAAAAAAAACAATAGTTTGATTAGTTTGTTATATCAATTAAAAATGTAAATTTAATAACATCTCAATATTGAAAATAAGAACTAAGTACAAAATTACAATTAAATTCCTATTGCATTTATAACAAAAAAAGAGAAAAGTGTAAAAACAAGCAAAACAACTGAAAAAACAAAAGAAAAGCTGGTCACACAAAAAGAAAGAGACAGGGAAAAAAACATAGGTTTAGAAACAGCAAAATAAAATGCTCAAAGAACACAGCTACTGAAAAATGTAAGAGATGCTGAAAGAAACAGCAGATGTGCAGAAAGAGGCAAGAGAGGTGTAAAATCATGCAAGAGTGGTGGAAAAACCGAGAACAAGAGTGCAGAAAAAGGCAAGAGAGGTGCAGAAAAAGGCAAGAGAGGTGCAGAAAGAGGCAAAAGAAGTGCAGAAAGAGGAAGAAACATGTAGAAAGAGGCAAGTAAGGTACAAAAATGGGTAAAAGGGGTGTAAAAAGAGGCAAGAGGAGTGGAAAAAGAAGTAAGAGAGGTACAGAAAGAAGGAAGAGAGGTGCAGAAAGAAGCAACAGATTTACAGAAAGAGGCAAGAGAAATGCAGATGGAGGCAAGAGAAATACAAAAAGAGGCAAGAGAAGTGCAGAAAGAAGCAACCGAAATGTAGAAAGAGGCAACAGAAGTACAGAAAGGAGTAACAGAGGCGCATAAAGATGCAAGAGAAGTGCAGAAAGATGCAATACTGTCTTTTAAAGATTGCATGAGTGCAAGGCACATGCCTGGGTCCTTTAAAGATTGCATAGCTAGTGTCTGAGTGAATGGTTGAGTTTAAGAATACTGCCTGATTGATTACATGAATACATGGGTAGTGCCTAAGTGAATGTATAAGTGGAGAACTACTGTTTAGGTGATTAGATGAGTGCATTAGTACTGTCTGACTGAGTTTATGACTTGAAAAAAAAAGTCTGGGTGATTATATAAGAACATGGGTAGGACCCGAGTAAACCCATCACTGTAAGAATAATGCCTGGGTAATTGGATGACTGCATTGGTACTGCCTCAGGAATGGTTTACTACAACAGTAGTGCTTGAGTTATTGTATAAGTCTATGGGTAGTATGTTGGTGATTTCATGAATACAGGAGTAGTGTTTGGGTGATTCCATGAATGCACGGGTACTAACTGGATGAGTGGGTAGGTGCATTGGTAGTGCATATATGAATTCATGAGTGCAAGAGTAATATCTGCCTCCTTAGATCAGTGCATGGCTAGTGCTTGGGAACAGAGATGTAACTGTCACTATATTCCAGAAAACAAGCATGCATGTGTCTGTACCTTTTACTAGTGGCATCATGTGTGAAAGAAACATACAAATACATGTATACCAGTGTTTTATACCTCTACCATCTGTATACGTATAACACGTGAGAATACATGTGCAAGCAGACACATACTTGAGTCATAAGACTACAAAGTCCCTTAACCTTGACAGACTGCAGTTTCCATTTCAAAGAGACACCTAAAATTATGCGGTGTATTTGAAGTGTACATTTCCATAGACCAAAACGAGCTAACCTAATCACTAATCCTTTTACCAACAAGTCTTAAACCTCACTTTTGTGCTGCAGCTTTACTATTCAGCAACTACTGAGAGTGTTGGGTCTAGCCAAAAGCAAAGCAGCAGGTTTTTCAAAGTGTCTGTTAAAAGTCTCACTATACTCCAAAAACCATGTATGCATGTGCCTGCACCTGTTACTAGTGACATCATATTTAAAAGAAACATATAAATACATGTATACCACTGTTTTATACCTCTACCATCTTTATAGGTATAACACATGTGAGAATACATGTGCAAGCAGACACATACTTGAGTCATAAGACTACAAAGTCCCTTAACCTTGACAGACTGCAGTTTCCATTTCAAAGAGACACCTAAAATTATGCGGTGTATTTGAAGTGTACATTTCCATTGACCAAAATGAGCTAACCTAATCACTAATCCTTCTTCCAACAAGTCTTAAACCTCACTTTTGTGCTGCAGCTTTACTATTCAGCAACTACTGAGAGTGTTGGGCCAGGCCAAATGCAAAGCAGCACATTTTTCAAAGTGTCTGTTAAAAGTCTCACTATACTCCTAAAACCATGCATACACGTATCTGTACCTTTCCCTAGTTGTATCATATGTAAAAGAAACATTCAAATACATGTATACCACTGTTTTATACCTCTACCATCTTAATAGGTATAACACATGTGAAAATAGTTGAGCAAGCAGACACATACTTGAGTCATAAGACTACAAAGTCCCTTAAACTTGACAGACTGCACTTTCCATTTTAAAGATACACCTAAAATTATGCAGCCTATTTGAAGTGTACATTTCGATAGACCAATACGAGCTAACCTAATCACTAATCTTTCAACCAACAAGTCTTAAACCACACTTTGGTGCTGCAGCTTCACTATTCAGCAACTACTGAGACTGTTGGGCCTAGCCAAATGCAAAGCAGCAAGTTTTTCAAAGGGTCTGTTAAACGTCTCACTATACGCCTAAAACCATGCATACATGTATCTGTACCTTTTCCAAATCATATCATATGTAAAAGAAACATACAAATACATGTATACCAGTGTTTTATACCTCTACCACCTTTATAGGTATAACACATGTGAAAATAGTCGAGCAAGCAGACACATACTTGAGTCATAAGACTACAAAGTCCCCTAACCTTGACAGACTGCACTTTCCATTTCAAAGAGACACCAAAAATTATGCGGCGTATTTGAAGTGTACATTTCCATAGACCAATACGAGCTAACCTAATCACTAATCCTTTTACCAACAAGTCTTAAACCTCACTTTTGTGCTGCAGCTTCACTATTCAGCAACTACTGAGAGTGTTGGGCCTAGCTAAATGCAAAGCAGCAAGTTTTTCAAAGTGTCTCTTAATAGTCTCACTATACTCCTAAAACCATGCATGCATATGTCTGTACCTTTACTAGTGACATCATATATAAAAGAAACATACAAATAGAAGTATACCTGTTTTCTCCATTAGCATAACACATGTCAGAATACAAGTATAAATAGAAATATACCTCAGTCACTACACCATAATCCACTTTCAATTACGCAGCATACTACATCTGCACCTTTCCACACACTCATACAAACTACCATAATCACTAATCCATCTCCCAATGTAAACATGTTACTTTGCACAAACTATTTCAAATATCATTTCATTACAATAAAAAAACTACAATAGACATCTGTACATTTGATAACATATTTCAAACATTACACTACAAAGAGTAAAGCACTGCTCCATAACACATAACACTCATTATAAATTTCTTACTCACCTTTGAAATAATTTTGAAGAATATCAAATATCAGAAACTCATTAAAGATTTTCTTTGCACACAATAAATGTCATGCAGCACTCTCAGCAAGGTAAAACCAATAATGGCAAACTTTCCCAATTGGTTAGACATATTAACCCTTTCTAGCTGTCTTCAAATAGTGCTCAAACTGGTTCTATAATTTGCTGAAGTCGCGACTCCACCGCGGTGCCGTACTTCAGTGACGCGATGGAGTCGCGAACCCTTACGGGAGTTCAAAAACCTATTCCTATACTACTATACTTTTTTAACAACACACTAGTTCTACACATACAAATGACTTAGAAAACCTTAATTTAGTAACATATCACTTATATTTTAAGTTTCTATTTCACATTTCAAATCCACTGTAAAGTTTCAACCCTTCCCCCATTCTGCTGAATCCCAGTTTCCATAGTAACACTTTCTGCAACATTCCACTGTACTGGCTGGCCACAAGTTCACCATATGTTCAAGTTCAGCACACAAGCTTACAAATGCAAACAGCAGGTGTGGTTGACTTTTGCAAACTATTAACTTATCCTATCTACTGTACCTTTCAAACATTTTTTTAATAACCAATCAGAAACATGATTCCTCAGCAAAGTAACATGCATCCTATTTTTGAGCGCACGATGTTGATGAACAGCCAATCACTTAATGCCTTTTAAAAAAAAAAACATTTTCTCCACCATTTTAGATTCCTCTCACTCTACCAACTGACTATCTCAGCTACAGACATATTTTCATTACTTCTAGACATCCCTTCAAGATGCTGACAGTGTGGATGGTAGGGCACAGCTATGTTTCCTGGTGCAAAAGGTATGCTGAACACAGAGGTATTGACAAAGACCTAGGTTTGCAAAATGTGTATATTAAATGGATTGCACAGAGAAGATTAAAGTGGTACCAATTGATGCCTATGTTTAAATCCTTTTTGCATCTCCAACTCCCTGACCTCATGATTGTGCACTGTGGTGGCAATGACCTAGGCACATTAACTGGGGTTGGGCTGGAAATGCTAATGAAGGATACCTTTGCACAATTGATGTTGCTTTTGCCTCAAACTGTCTTTGTATATTCTAATATATGCCAGAGATAAAAATGGAAGTGGTCAAATCAATTCTGTCCACAGATTGAGAAAGCTAGGAAGAATGTCAATAAAGCTGTTTCTGCTTACTTCAGAGATTATAGGATGGGCTCTATCTATAACAACAATTTACGTTTTGATATGGATAACATCTACAGAAGTGATGGAGTTCACTTCACGGATGAAGGAAACAGAGTGTTTCTCAACAACCTTAAGCTGTGCATACGCACTTAAATGTAGCTTCAACAAAGTCAGAATGAAAACAAGGGCTCTTTTTGCAGCCACCCTATAACCCAACAGTATTTTTCTTTTTTTTTATAAAACATACATACTCTTTATTTATTTTTTTGGGATTCGCGAACCCGTCGCAAAAGCACGAATTCAATGTACTACAACACAATACACTCTTCAACTTTAACTTAACATTTTTTGTTTATTATATTATCAATAACTATCAAAATTATTGTGAAAAACAACTTCAAACTCAATATTTTTTTAAAAAAGGTCACAAATGCAACACAACCTTCCAAATAATATACTATTAAATTATTTATTTGAGGTGGAACCACGAATCCATCATGACGTTACACGGGGGGCTGCGCTGACAGCCGCGATGGGATTGCTACTCCAAACACGTGGGGGAAAAAACGACCCCAGTCTAATTACTCAAAGTCTGCCCGGGGATCCCATCCCCCGAGGCACAGCCATTTAAAAAAAAAAACACCTGCCCCCTCCCCCGAGCATTTATTTACCCCGGGGACCCCATCCCCGGGGCATGCCCACATGTTGGAGACCATGGGGGGAGCCCTGGTGCCCCCGCGGTCCCAGCCAGATCCCCACCTCCTGCGGGAGCCAGCATTGCTTTTAGACAAGGGGAGCTGTAAACATGCAACTCCCCTTCTCCAAAAGCAATTTGCTTCGCTTCATGGAAGCAAGAGCAGGTTTTCTGCTCTCGCTTCCATGAAGCAAAGCAGAAGTTTGCAATGGCAGGGCGGGAGCAGTGCTCCCGCCCTTCCATTGCAAACTCCAATGTCCCCGGGGTGGGCACCCGGGACATTGCTGGAGCTGGCCCTGGGGGGTGGCAGTCCCCAGGGCCAAGGAGGGCTCGGGCGGCCCCCCTACCAACTTGAACATAACCCCGGGGATGTGTTGGTCACTGGGGCCGGGGTTCTGCAACGGACCCCCATATTTAAATAAAGAGTGCCCCGGGGATGTGGTGGTCCTCAGGGCAGTGTGTGGGGGCTTGAGCCCCCCCACACAGAATTTTTACAGTTAGCCCCAGAGAGGTGGCAGTCCCCAGGGCTGTAGGGGCCCGCTCGGCCCCCGCATATATTTTGCACATTTCCCCGGGACCTGACCCACCCGGGGGCTTATTAAACCAAAGCGCGGGATACAGCGCTTTGTTTTTTTTTCCAGCGGGATTCACGCACCCTACGCGATTTTGGCTGAATTTAAAAAAAAAATGCTTTTTGGGGACCACCTGACCAGGCCTAGAGGGTCAGGGTGTTTCTACCCTGCCCCCTTTTCTTGTTTTGTGGCCTTTTTTCTTGTGACTCAGTTCAACCGAGTCACAAGATGGCTGCCAACACTTCTTATTTTGAAGTGTTGGCAGCCAATCAGAATCAAGCTCGTGCTCGGGAGGGTTTGCGGATCCACCACGGTCACCAGATATATAATGATTTTTAAATATGAATTTCTCAGGAACAACTGAACAGATTTACACCATTTACAGCAAAGAGTGCACTCTGGACCAAGAGCTACCTCTCTGCCACATTTGGTGTAATTCCGTTCAGCAGTTTTTGCTGTAGCCTTGCATAAAGTTTCCTATGGGAAATTGATTTTTTGACTCTTATTTTTTGAATTTCTCCGCAACTACTGAACGGATTTACACCATTTAAAAAAAGGTCGCTTTCTGAACCAAGCGCTACCTTTTCGCAAAATTTGGTGTAATTCCGTTCAGCAGTTCGGGCTGTAGCCGTGGCTAAAATTTCCTATGGGAATTAACATGGAGAAAACACGTTTTGGGACCCCCTTTTTTTCTCGGCCCCTGCTTGATGAATCACCCCGAAACTTTCAATACAGGAGCGGACCGGAGCGCCCCACTAGTTTTGAAAATGTCGCAATGATTCGTCAAACGACGCCAAACTTATTGGGAATAGAATGTTGCGGATTTCCTATGGATAATAGGTCCTAACTATAACTATCTACTGGCGACCGCCAGTAGATATATATATATATATATATATATATATATATATATATATATATATATATATATATATATATATAAATAAAACACCAGACGGTCCTCTCTCGACTCCACACACTCGCTTGCTTCCGCCAAAAAGGAACCACGAACCACTGGATATTGAGGCAAAATTATTTAATGTTTCCTCGGATTACGCGTTTAGGGCAACACTTGCCCTTGATCACATACTCATGAGGTTAGAACGCCTTCATTTTAAAGTGCAAAACCACGTGACAAAACATACAATGAACATAGTAAAAATACTAAAAATTCTATCACCTATTCCCAGTAGAGCACAATATCCATTTTTTCTCTCGTTTTTTCTCTGTTATTTTTCTTGTTCTTGTTTGTCAATGTGCAATAATCAATATGGCCATAATCATAACATAATATTCACGAGTGTCAAAGATCCATCTATAAAAGAATAAAATTCAATTCATTAAATATCTTTATCACTTAATTTTGACATTTATCATAATTTTCCCATCATTGATACTCCTTGGCCAAAATATGTAATTTCACTGCCTATTTTTAACATCCATGTAAACTACTACTATTTGGGAGCATCTTCTATCATAAAAGATTCTTTATAAAAATAGGATAAATCCTTTTGTTCTCCCATAGTTGTATATCCATATGCATGCTAGCAATTGGAAATGGGATAAATCCCACTAGTGCCCTTCAATTGAAATATTAAAAATACTAAGTATACCAACATATTACCTACTGTGCAAAATAGCCCATATTAAAGTGCAAATGCAAAATACGTCACATATATCATAAACAAATTACCACACTAAATATAAATAAATCTTATTCGGGCCCTGGCCGAATTGGTTCAATCGTAACCGGAATTTCCAATTACGACCGAACCAAAACCGGACACAAGGTTCAGCAGCTGCCATCAACAATATCATTGACCCTGACCCCCTATGCCTGCTCGGCAAAAACACGCTGGGAGCGCGGATCCAGCCGATAAAAAAAAAAAAATCGAAGCGCGGACTGCCGCGCTTCGATGCTATTTTGCCCCCGGGTGGGCCAAATCCCGGGGGCATGCGGGGGTGGGTTTATGTTTTATGTGGAGAAGTGTGGCTCAATGGTTAGAGCGGCAGACCCTGATGCAGAGATCTGGCCCGGGACCAGGGTTCAATTCCCGCCTCGGCGGGTCTTGGGCTCAATTTCCTCGGACCTGATAATTCTCGCCTCGGTGCCTATTCTAATCATGGGTCCCACTCTGCAACTCTGGGCAATAGCTTGCTTAATCTCCACAACGGCGCCAACAGCGCTGGGATGCCTGGCTTCACCCTGGGGGTGCCCAGGAGTGGACATTTCACAGGGAAAAGCCAGGAAGGGTTCCACAGCGGTATGCGTACAGCGCCAGGACACCTCTTTGGGGGTATAAGTGCGCTTTACAAGTACGAATTTCATTTTCATGTGGGGGGCCTCTAAGGCCCCCCAAGCCCCGATGACCGCCACCCCCCGGGGCTTTAAAAAAAAATGGTGCGGGAGGGCTCATCGCCCTCCCGCAGCCCCGGGGACCGCCACCCCCCGGGGCTTCTTTTTTTTTTTAATTGAAATAACCTGTGTGAGCCCCCCCACACACGCCCCGGGGACCGCCACCTCCCCGGGGCACTAACATGTAAATTAGGGGGTCCGTTAAGGACCCCGAGCCCCGGGGACAACCACCTCCCGGGGCTGTGCATTTGGATGGGAGGGGGCCGCGCGGCCCCCTCCTGGAGCCATTGATGGCCCTGGGGACCACCACCCCCCAGGGCCGGCTCCTGCAGTGTCCCGGGGTGCCTACCCCCGGGACACTATAGTTTGCAATGACAGGACGGGAGCCTCACGGCACCCGTCCTGCCATTGCAAACTGCTTTGCTTCATTGAATGAAAAAAAAGGGGTAAGGCCCTGGGGGATGGGGTCCCCAGGGCCCAAAAAAAGGAATAAGGAAGGGGGGCCACACAGCCCCCCTTCAAAAAAAAAAAAACAAGAAAAAAAAATAACGATCGTCTCGCAGGCCCCGCCCCTTCCTTTACCACTCTGCAAACGCGCCCCCTGGCACGTTTGCAGAGGGGGACGAATTCCCTTGAATACTGGGGGTCCCTGAGGCACTAGCTCACCAGGAACCTCCAGTATGCGCCAGAGGCTGCGTTGCAGAGAGGTGTACAGAGGCCACGCCCTTTTACACCTCTCTGCAACGCAGCTCTGTGGCGCTTACTGGAGGTACCTGGTGGGATAATGGGACCCCAGGGACCCTCAGGATTCAAGGGACTTAATCCCAAATTAAAATGCGCCACGGGGCGCGTTTACACAGTGGTAAAGGGAGGCGGGCCTTCAAGTGACGTGTGTGCAAACAGGCCCGTGGCGCGTTTTAAGATGGAGAATTAAATCCCTTCAATCCTGAGGGTCCCTGGGGTCCAACTAGCCCATTAGGTACCTCCAGTAAGCGCCACGGAGCTGCGTTGCAGAGTGTTGTAAAAGGGGCGTGGCCTCTGAACACCTCTCTGCAACGCAGCTCTCTGGCGCATACTGGAGGTATCTGGTGGGCCAGTTGGCCCCTAGGGACCCTCGGGATTGAGGAGGAATTAATTCTCCAACTTAAAACGCGCCACAGGGCGTGTTTGCAGACATGTCACCTCAGGCCCCACCCCTTCCTTCACCATTGTGCAAATATTCCTCTAAAATCAGCCGAACTACGAATTCCGATTTACTCACCTGTTATCAGGAGAGACCTCAGTGCTGCATCTTTGATCCCAGTACTGATCCTGAAAAGTAATTTTAACCGTACTTACCAGTAACTTGAATTTCCTTCCATAGGATATCATTGCCTGCTTTTAGCTGAAAAAGTTTCTAAGTGTCGATTTTTGAAACGTACAAATATTCCTCTAAAATCAGCAGAACTACGAATTCCGATTTACTCACCTGTTATCGGGAGAGACGTCAGTGCTGCATCTTTGAGCCCAGTACTGATCCTGAAAAGTAATTTTAACCGTACTTACCAGTAACTTGAATTTCCTTCCATAGGCTAACATTGACTGGTTTCACTTGAAAATTCTTCTAAGTGTGGAGTTTTGGAACTTTATAATATTCCTCTAAAATCAGCCGAACTACGAATTCCGATTTACTCACCTGTTATCAGGAGAGACCACAGTGCTGCATCTTTGAGCCCAGTACTAATCCTGAAAAGTAATTTTAACCGTACTTACCAGTAACTTGAATTTCCTTCCATAGGCTAACATTGACAGGTTTCACTTGTAAATTCTTCTAAGTGTGGAGTTTTGGAACTTTATGATATTCCTCTAAAATCAGCTGAACTACGAATTCCAATTTACTCACCTGTTATCAGGAGAGACCTCAGTGTTGCATCTTTCAGCCCAGTACAGATCCTGAAAAGTAATTCTAACCGTACTTACCAGTAACTTGAATTTCCTTCCATAGGCTAACATTGACTGGTTTCACTTGGAAATTCTTCTAAGTGTGGAGTTTTGGAACTTTATAATATTCCTCTAAAATCAGCCAAACTACGAATTCCGATTTACTCACCTGTTATCAGGAGAGAACCCAGTGCTGCATCTTTAGCCCAGCACTGACCCTGATAAGTAATTGTAACCGTACTTACCAGTAACTTGTATTTCCTTCCATTGGAATCCATTGTCTGGTTTTCCGCAGAAAAGTTTCAAAGTGTCGTTTTTCACAAACTACAAATATTCCTTAAAAATCGCCTGTATGACTTAAACGCATTCTTTCAACTGTTTACAGGAGATGCACCAGTGCTGGATCCAGGATCCACCACCGAGTAAGAAAAAGTAACGATAACACTACTTAACTGCTAAGTGAATTTCCTCCCATAGGATAACATTGGTGATTCTATGTGAAAAAGTTTCTAAGTGTCAAGTTTTAAAATACAATAATATTCCTTAAAAATCACTACTGTAACCAAAACGCTTTTACTAAACTGTTTACAGGAGATGTCCCAGGACTGAATCTAGGATCCAGTCCTGTGGTTAGAAAAGTAATCCATAAAGTAACTAATTGCATTTAACTAGAAATTCACATTGAGCTCAATGTTGCATTGTGTTTGAAATTGTGTTGCCCATTGCAACAACTGTAACTACTGTACTTAAAAGTCTTTTGCCTATTTGCAAAGTATTTAAACTAAAGTAATTCATTCTGAGAAAGTATATTTTGTAATGTATAATGTAATTTAAAAAATAAAATATCTAAAAATAAATAGTTTTAAAAAATGTAGTAAATCAGTATCAAAAAAATAAATATAACAGTTATTACATTTAAAAATTGTCATTTACAAAACCTTTGAAATTCACTGAAAAAACCATAGGTTTCAGGCTCGTTATAGTTAGAAATTAGCATTTAAAAAACCTTTGAAATTCAATGAAAAAACCATAGGTTTCAGGCACGTTATAGTTAGAAATTAGCATTTAAAAAACCTTTGAAATTCACTGAAAAAACCATAGGTTTCAGACACGTTATAGTTAGAAATTAGCATTTAAAAAACCTTTGAAATTCACTGAAAAAACCATAGGTTTCAGACACGTTATAGTTAGAAATTTGCATTTAAAAAACCTTAGAAATTCACTGAAAAAAACCACAGGTTTCAGGGACGTTATAGTTAGTTGGACATTTTACTCGTAAAAAAAATCAGAGAAATTCGGCCGTTATAGTTAGTAGAGCTAACTATAACTCGCGCCCCCGCAATGCACTGCTGATGACGTCACATATCACATCACTCATGACATGGTCAGTGACATCACTGATGACATCATCCAGTGAATGTGTGTTTCTGTAAAGTTTAAATATGTTTCATATATATATAGATGCCAAGGTGTTTTGAAGAATGAGTGGGTGTATAATGTCTGAATGGATGATTTAGTAGGTGCTTGACTGATTGTATAAGTGACTGATTAAGCGTATCTTAGTGAATGCATGGGTTATTGAGTAAACTGTGTAAATGTCTGTATCAGTCTGTCAGTTGGTGTATAAGCGGCTGCATGGGTTGGTGAGTAGCTACATGACTGTCTATTTGGGTTATTGATTGGTTGACTGAGTATCTGTATGGGTGCCTGAGTGTCTTTGTGAGTGGGTGGGGGTGGGTGACTCTGTGCATAGATGTGTGAGAAGGTGATTCACTGGGTGTATGGGATCAAGAGTGCATCTGTGAAGGGCTGTATGGGTGGGCGAGTGTGTGTATGGGTGTGTTGGTGAGTGAATGGATATCTCAGTGATATATATGTGAGTAACTACATATGTGAATGGCAGTATATGAGAGTGTTGGAGTATATAAATGACTATACATGAGAGTGAGTGATTGTGAGAGTGGCTGTATGGATAAGTGTGTGCTTGTATCAGTGATTGTATAAGAGAGTAAGTATGTGTTAGTATTTGTATAAATAAGTGAGGTGGTCTGTGTATAACTGTATAGGTGAGTAAATGGGTGTGATTTATTCTTTGCATGATTGAGTAGGTGTGTGAGTAAGTCTATGGATGAGTGGCGGTGTGTGAGTGTATGTATAGGTGTATGAGTGCATATGATAGTGCTGTATTGATGAGTGACTGCATGTATGAGTTACTGTATGGGTGAATGAGTGGATGTGTGTGTAGACCTATGAATCACTGAGTGGGTATGTACTAACTGCGATTGGTCTGTCTATGCTTTCAATATTGATAGTCTGTATTTTAGAGTGGGTGTATAAAAGGTTTTATTAGGCTGTGAGGAGGTGCATCAGATTATCACATGGATGATGTCATCAGTGATGTCATTTGAGATGTCATCAGTGATGTCACTGACCATGTAATGAGTGATGTAATATGTGACATCATCAGCAGTGCATTGCGGGGGCGCGAGTTATAGTTAGCTCTACTAACTATAACGGCCGAATTTCTCTGGTTTTGTACGAGTGAAATGTACAACTAATTATAATGTCCCTGAAACCTGTGGTTTTTTCAGTGAATTTCTAAGGTTTTTTAAATGCTCATTTCTAACTATATCGTCCCTCAAACCTATGGTTTTTTCAGTGAATTTCATAGGTTTTTTAAATGCTCATTTCTAACTATAATGTCCCTGAAACCTATGGTTTTTTCAGTGAATTTCAATGGTTTTTTAAACGAGAATTTCTAATTATAATGTGCGTCAATCCTATGGTTTTTTCAGTGAATTTCTAAGGTTTTTTAAATGCTAATTTCTAACTATAACATCCCTATTAAGTCCCTTGAATCCTGAAGGTCCCTGGTGGCCAAGTAGCCCACCAGGTACCTCCAGTAAGAGCCACAGAGCTGCGTTGCAGAGAGGTGTTCCTAGGCCACGCCCCTTTTTACACCATGCTGCAAACGCGGCTTCTGGCGCACTGCTGCTCAGAGGATGAAGTCCACTTGTGTCCTGAGGTCCTCAGGACACAAGAGGACCTCATCGCCCCACCAGCAGTACACCACAAACCGCATTTGCAGAATGGTGTAAAAAGGGGAGTGGCCTCGGACCACCTCTCTGCAACGCAGCTCTGTGGAGCTTACTGTAGGTACCTGGTGGGCTAGTTGGCCCCCAGGGACCCTCAGGATTCATGGGGACTTAATGATCCAATTTGCAACGTGCCAGTCCCCAGAGCTTGGTGGTCCCCGGAGCTTGGGGGGGCCCGCGGGGCCCCCGCATATAATTGAAGAAAGCCCTGGGGAGGTGGCGGTCCCCGGGGCTTGGGGGGGTCCATGAGGTCCCCCAACCCTCACATTTTTGTCTGTGTGCCCCGGGGAGGTGGCGGTCCCAGGGGCAGCGGGGGGCCATGTGCCCCCGTGCATATTTAAGTAAAGCCCCGGGGGTGGTGGTCCCCGGGGCTTGGGGGGTCCTGGGAGGCCCCCCACACATTATTAAATAAGCCCCAGGGAGGTGGCAGTCCCCGGGGCTGCGGGGGGCCACGTGCCATCCCGCATACAATTTCAATAGCCCCGGGGAGGTGGCGGTCACTGGGGCTGTGGGGACCTCCGCGGGCCCCGCGATTTAAGTTTGGCATTCCCCCGGGACCTGGCCCACCCAGGGGCTCATTTAAATGAAGCGCGGAAGCCCGCGCTTCATTTTTTTTTTTAAAGTCTCTGCCGGATCCGCAACCCCAGCACGAATTCGGCCAATTTATTATTTTTTTTTTAATGCTTTTTTTGGCCCTGAGCAGGCCTAAGGGGTCAGGGTGTTTGTACCCTGCCCCCTTTTCTTGTTTTTTAACCTCTTTTTCACTGTTTTCTTATGACTCAGTTCTACCGAATCACAAGATGGCTGCCAACACTTCCTGGTTTGGAGTGTTGGCAGCCAATCAGAGTCAAGCTCGTGCCCGGGAGGGTTCGCGAACCCTCCTCGGTGCTCAGATATCGATATTTTTATTTTTAAAATTTCTCAGGAACTACTGAACGGATTTACACCATTTAACAAAAAGGGTATAGTCTAATCCAAGACCTACCTTTGCCAAATTTGGTGTAATTCCGTTCAGCAGGTCGGCCTGTAGCCTGTAATAAAGTTCCTATGGAAATTAACATGGGGAAAATGTGTTTTGGGACCCCCCTTTTTCTCGGCCCCCGCTTGACGAATCACCACGAAACTTTCAACACACAAACTGAGGCGGTCCGGCCCTGTTTTTTGGAAAATTTCACTAAGATTCGTCAAACGGCTCCAAAGATATTGGCAAATCAACAAACGCTTTTCCTATGGAAAATAGGTTCTAACTATAACTACCTACTGGCGACCACCAGTAGGTAATATATATATATATATATATATATATATTCACTGAAAAAACCATAGGTTTTAGGGACAGTTATAGTTACTTGGACATTGCACTCGTACAAAACCCGTGAAATTCCCCCGTTATAGTTAGTTCAGCTAACTATAACTCGCGCCCGCAATGCACTGCTGATGACGTCACATATTACATCACTCATGACATGGTCAGTGACATCACTGATGACATCACTGATGACATCTCAAATGACATCACTGATGACATCATCCAGTAACTGTGTGTTTCTGTAAAGTTTAAATATTTTTAAAATATATAGGAAAAGACGTATTGAAGAATGAGTGGGTGTGTAAGTGTCTGTATGGATGATTTAGTAGGTGTGTGACTGACTCTATAAGTGAGTGATTTAACGTATCTTACTGAATGCATGGGTTAGTGACTAAACTGGGTGAATGTCTGTATCCGTCTGTCTGTTGCTGTGTAAGTGGCTGCATGTGTTTGTGAATAGCTAAATGAGTGTCTATATGAGTTATTGAATGCTTGTCTGAGTATCTGTATGGGTGCCTGAGTGTTTGTGTGGGAGGGGTGTGTGCAACTCTGTGCATAGATGTGTGAGTGGGTGATTCACTGGGTGGATGGTTTCAAGAGTGCATCTGTGATAGACTGTATGGGTGGGTAAGTGTGTGTAAGAGTGTGTTAGTGAGTGAATGTATGTCCCAGTGGTACATGTGTGAGTAACTACATATGTGAAAGGCAGTATATATGTGTGTTGGAGTATATAAATAGCTATAAGCAAGAGTGAGTGATTGTGATAGTGGCTGTATGGATGATTGTGTGCTTGTATCAGTGATTGTATAAGAGCGTAACAATGTGCTACTATTTGTATGAGTAAGTGAGCTGGTGTGTGTATAACTGTATAGGTGAGTAAATGGCAGTGTGTTTAATTATTTGCATGACTGACTAGGTGTGTGAGTATCTCTATGGATGAGTGGCGTTGTTTGAGTGTCTATATAGGAGTAAGAGTGCATATGATAGTCCTGTACTGAGTGACCGTAAGTATGAGTGACTGTACGGGTGAGTGAGTGGATGTGTGTGTGTAGACCTAAGAATCAGTGAGTGGGTATGTAGTTATTGGTGTTGGAGTGTCTATGGTTTTGCGAATGGCAGTCTGTAATTTAGAGTGGGTGTATCAAAGGTTATATTAGGGTGTGAGGAGGTGCATCAGATTATCACGTGGATGATGTCATCAGTGATGTCATTTGAGATGTCATCAGTGATGTCATCAGTGATGTCACTGACCATGTCATGAGTGATGTAATATGTGACGTCATCAGCAGTGCATTGCGGGGCGCGAGTTATAGTTAGCTGAACTAACTATAACGGGGAATTTCACGGGTTTTGTACGAGTGCAATGTCCAAGTAACTATAACTGTCCCTAAAACCTATGGTTTTTTCAGTGAATTTCAAAGGTTTTTTAAATGCTAATTTGTAACTATAACGTGTCTGAAACCTATGGTTTTTTCAGTGAATTTCAAAGGTTTTTTAAATGCTAATTTGTAACTATAACGTGTCTGAAACCTATGGTTTTTTCAGTGAATTTCAAAGTTTTTTAAATGCTAATTTCTAACTATAACGTGCCTGAAACCTACGGTTTTTCAGTGAATTTCAAAGGTTTTGTAAATGACAATTTTTAAATGTATTAATTGTTATATTAATTTTTTCATACTGATTTACTACATTTTTAGAAACAATTTTTTTTTACATATTTTATTATTTAAATTACATTGTAATTACATTATACATTACAAAAAATACTTTCTCAGAATGAATTACTTTAGTTTAAATACTTTGCACATAGGCAATAGACTTTTAAGTACAGTAGTTACAGTTGTTGCAATGTGCAACACATTTTCAAACACAATGCAACATTCAGCTCAATGTGAATTTCTAGTTAAATGCAATTAGTTACTTTATGGATTACTTTTCTAACCACAGGACTGGATCCTAGATTCAGTCCTGGCACATCTCCTGTAAACAGTTGAGTAAAAGCGTTTTGGTTACAGTCGTGATTTTTAAGGAATATTATTGTACTTTAAAAGTTGACACTTAGAAACTTTTTCTCATAGAATCACCAATGTTATCCTATGGAAGGAAATTCACTTAGCAGGTAAAAACTGTTATCGTTACTTTTTCTTACTCAGTGTTGGATCCTGGAACCAGCACTGGTGCATCTCCTGTAAACAGTTGAATGAATGCGTTTAAGTCATACAGGCGATTTTGAAGGAATATTTGTAGTTTGTGAAAATCGACACTTTGAAAGTTTTCTGCTGAAAACCAGACAATGGATTCCTATGTTAGAAAATATAAGTTACTGGTAAGTACGGTTAAAATTACTTTTCAGGGTCAGTGCTGGGCTAAAAGATGCAGCACTGGGTTCTCTCCTGATAACAGGTGAGTAAATTGGAATTCGTACTTTGGTTGATTTTAGAGGAATATTATAAAGTTCCAAAACTCCACACTTAGAAGAATTTCCAAGTGAAACCAGTCAATGTTAGCCTATGAAGGAAATTCAAGTTACCGGTAAGTACGGTTAAAATTAATTTTGAGGATCAGTACTTGGCTGAAAGATGCAGCACTGAGGTCTCTCCTGATAACAGGTGAGTAAATCAGAATTCGGATTTCGGCTGATTTTAGAGGAATATTTTAAAGTTCCAAAAATCAACACTTAGAAACTTTTTCAGCAAAAAGCAGGCAATGATATCCTATGCAAGGAAATTCAAGTTACTGGTAAGTACGGCTAAAATTACTTTTGAGGATTAGTACTGGGCTGAAAGATGCAGCACTGAGGTCTCTCCTGATAACAGGTGAGTAAATCGGAATTCGTATTTCGGCTGATTTTAGAGGAATATTTTAAAGTTCCAAAACTCCACACTTAGAAGAATTTCCAAGTGAAACCAGTCAATGTTAGCCTATGAAGGAAATTCAAGTTACCGGTGAAGTACGGTTAAAATTACTTTTCAGGACCAGTACTGGGCTGAAAGATGCAGCACTGAGGTCTCTCCTGATAACAGGTGAGTAAATCGGAATTCGTATTTCGGCTGATTTTAGAGGAATATTTGCACAATGGTGAAGGGAGGGGCGGGGCCTCAGGTGACATCTGTGCAAACGCGCCCCGTTGCGCGTTTTAAGTTGGGGGATTAAGTCCCCTTGAATCCTGAGGGTCCCTAGGGGCCAACTAGCCCACCAGGAACCTCCAATATGCGCCAGGGGCTGCGTTGCAGAGACGTGTAGAGAGGCCACACCCTTTTACACCTCTCTGCAACGCAGCTCTGTGGCGCTTTCTGGATGTACCTGTTGGGCTAGTTGGCCCCAAGGACCCTCAGGATTGAAGGGGATTTAATTCCCATCTTAAAACGCGCCACGGAGCCTGTTTGCACACATGTCACCTGAAGCCCCGCCCCTCCCTTCACCACTGTGCAAACGCGCCCCGTGGCGCGTTTTAGGTTGGGGGATTAAGTCCCTTGAATCCTGAGGGTCCCCGGAGTCCAACTAGCCCACCATATACCTCCAAAAGCGCCACAGAGCTGTGTTGCAGAGAGGTGTAAAAGGGGCGTGGCCTCTGTACACCTCTCTGCAAGGCAGCCCTGGCACATACTGGAGGTACCTGGTGGGCTAGTTGGCCCCAGGGACCCCCAGTATTCAAGGGGAATTGTTCCTCCTCTGCAAACGCGCCAGGGGCGCGTTTGCAGAGTGGTGAAGGAAGGGGCGGGGCCTGCGGGCCCGATCGTTTTTTAAATTATTATTTTTCTCCCTGAAGGGGGGCTGTGTGGCCCCCTTCCTTTTCTTTTTTTGGGCCCTGGGGACCCCATCCCCCAGGGCCTTACCCCTTTTTTAAATTACCTTTAAAAAAAAACGGGAAGGGGGCCGCGTGGTCCCCTTCCCTTGGCCTGTATTGGCCCCGGGGACCCCATCCCCGGGGCATGGCCTCTATATTTATTTTTTGAGGGGGCAGCGTGGCCCCCTCCTCTGGCCATTTTAAGGCCCCGGGGACCCCATCCCCGGGCCGGCCTTTCCTTTTTTAAAAAATTTTTTTGCTCTTTTTTGGGGAGGGGGCCGCGTGGCCCCCTCCCGAGCCACTACTTGCCCCGGGGACCCCATCCCCGGGGCTGGCCTCTCCGTTGGGGACTGTGGGGGTCCCCAATCCCCCACAGTCCCGCCGGCTCCCCACGTCCCTTGGGAGCCGGCATTGCTAGTTCCACATGGGGAGCAGCTGACATGCTGCTCCCCATGTGGAAAAGCAATCGCTTTGGATATTGGAAGAGAGAGCAGGTTTCCTGCTCTCTCTTCCAATATCCAAGCAGTTTGCTATGGCAGGACGGGAGCCGCGAGGCTCCCGTCCTGCCATAGCAAACTACAGTGTCCCGGGGTAGGCACCCGGGACACTGCAGGAGCCGGCCCTGGGGGTTGCGGTCCCCAGGGCCATCAAGGGCTCCAGGAGGGGGCCGCGCGGCCCCCTCCCTACATCAGCACAGCCCCGGGAGGTGGTGGTCCCCGGGGCTTCGGGGGTCCAAAACGGACCCCCATTTTAATTTGTTAGTGCCCCGGGAGGTGGCGGTCCCGGGGCGTGTGGGGGCTGAAGCCCCCACACAGGTTGTTTAATTTTTTTAAAAAAGCCCCGGGAGGTGGTGGTCCCCGGGGCTGCGGGAGGGCTCAGAGCCCTCCCGCACCATTTTAAAAGAAAGCCCCGTGGGGTGGCGGTCCCCGGGGCTTGGGGGCCCTTTGAGGCCCCCACACATAAAATTAAACCCCCACCATGCCCCCGGGACTTGGGCCACCCGGGGGCAAAATACAATCGAGCGCGGAGACCGCGCTTCGATTTTTTTCGGCAGGATTCGCGCACCCTGAGCGCATCCTGCCGATTTTTTTTTTTTTAAATGCTTTTTTGCCCAGGGGTCCTTGTGGGACCCCCTGAGCAGGCCTAGGGGTTAGGGGTTTCTACCCTGCCCCTTTGTGCGTTTTGCACACTTGTTTCTTTTTTTTTCTCGGCGGGATACGCGCACCCTAAGCGCATCCCGCCGATTTAAAAAAAAAAAATCTTTTCTGCCCAGGGGTCCTTGTGGGACCCCTGAGCAGACCTAGGGGGTCAGGGTGTTTCTACCCTGCCCCCTTTTGCGCTTTGCGCACTTGTTTCTGTCCTCGGTTCTACCGAGGGACAAAATGGCTGCCAACACTTCCTGAATCGGAATGTTGACAGCCAGCTGACAGCCAATTAGCATGCAGCTCGTGATCGGGACGGTGCGCGCAGGGTGCGCTGAGGGTACGCGTATCCGACGCGCCCATAGATATATATGTACTTTTACTTTTGATTTTCTCAGGAACTACTGAACGGATTTACACCATTTAAGCAAAAGGCACCAGTCTGAACCAAGGACTACCTCTTTGCCAAATTTGGTGTAATTCCGTTCAGCAGTTCGGGCTGTAGCTGCGACTAAAGGTTCCTATGGAAAAATGAATGGGGAAAACGCGTTTTGGGACCCCCTTTTTCTCGGCCCCGCTTCACGTATCACCCCGAGACTTTCAGGGTAGGAGCGGAGCGCCCCAACAAGTTGGAAACTTTCACGAAGATTCGTCAACCGGCGCCAACGTTATTTCAAATAGAATGTCGCGGATTTCCTATGGATAATAGGTTGTAACTATAACTATCTACTGGCGACCGCCAGTAGATAATATATATATATATATATATATATATATATATATATTATGCTCCAAACTCTCCTCCAAACTCCCAACAGAGAGTAACAGCACACGCGGGGCGATTTCACCAAGTTTATTCAACAGCGTAACAGACGCGTTTCGGAAGAGTCCTTCTTCAGTGTAAACACTGCCCCCGCGAGTGCTGTTACTCTATGTTGGGAGTTTGGAGGAGAGTTTGGAGCATAATATAAAGCTGGGGCACCACTAGCAATCGGCACCCGCCCTTGGAGTGATCCGCGGCCATTGGTGCAAAAGGAGCGAGAATATATATATATATATATATTCACTGAAAAAACCATAGGTTTTAGGGACAGTTATAGTTAGTTGGACATTGCACTCGTACAAAACCCGTGAAATTCCCTGTTATAGTTAGTTCAGCTAACTATAACTCGCGCCCCACAATGCACTGCTGATGACGTCACATATTACATCACTCATGACATGGTCAGTGACATCACTGATGACATCTCAAATGACATCACTGATGACATCACTGATGACATCATCCAGTGACTGTGTGTTTCTGTAAAGTTTAAATATGTTTAATATATATAGGGAAAGGCGTATTGAAGAATGAGTGGGTGTATAAGTGTCTGAATGGATGATTTAGTACGTGAGTGACTGACTCTACAAGTGAGTGATTAAACGTATCTTACTGAATGCATGGGTTAGTGACTAAACTGTGTGAATGTCTGTATCCGTCTGTTTGTTGGTGTGTAAGTGGATGCATGGATTTGCGAATAGCTACATGAGTGTCTATATGGGTTATTGATTGGTTCTCTGAGTATCTGTATGGCTGCCTGAGTGTTTGTGTGGGTGGGGTGTGTGTGACTCTATACATAGATGTGTGAGTGGGTGATTCACTGGGTGCATGATTTCAAGAGTGTATCTGTGATGGACTGCTTGGGTGGGTGAGTGTGTGTATGGGTGTGTTAGTGAGTGAATGTATATCTCAGTGGTACATGTGCGAGTAACTACATATGTAAAAGGCAGTATATATGTGTGTTAGAGTATTTAAATGGCTATAAGTGAGAGTGTGTTATTGTGAGAGTGGCTGTATGGATGCGTGTGTGCTTGTATCAGTTATTGTATAAGAGCGTAAGAATGTGCTAGTATTTGTATGAGTAAGTGAGCTGGTGTGTGTATAACTGTATAGGTGAGTAAATGGGTGTGTGATTAATTTTTTGCATGACTGACTAGGTGTGTGAGTACCTCTATGGATGAGTGGCGGTGTGTGAGTGTTTATATAGGTGTATGAGTGCATATGATAGTCCTGTACTGAGTGACTGTAAGTATGAGTGACTGTACAGGTGAGTGAGTGGATGTGTGTGTAGACCTAAGAATCAGTGAGTGGGTATGTAGTTTTTGGTGTTGGAGTGTCTATGGTTTTGAGAATGGCAGTCTGTAATTTAGAGTGGGTGTATCAAAAGTTATATTAGGGTGTGAGAAGATGCATGAAATTATCACATGGATGATGTCATCAGTGATGTCATTTGAGATGTCATCAGTGATGTCACTGACCATGTCATGAGTGATGTAATATGTGACGTCATCAGCAGTGCATTGCGGGGGCGCGAGTTATAGTTAGCTGAACTAACTATAACAGGGGAATTTCACGGGTTTTGTACGAGTGCAATGTCCAACTAACTATAACTGTCCCTAAAACCTATGATTTTTTCAGTGAATTTCAAAGGTTTTTTAAATGCTAATTTCTAACTATAACGTGTCTGAAACATATAGTTTT